>VWZG01012361.1:146517-226975 GCA_013396735.1 Grallaria varia | reverse complement strand
GGGCGGACGGAGGGAGGGAGGGAGGGAGGAGAAGGCCCCGCCGTCCGGCCCCCCCGGCCGCTGTCCGAGGCCGGGCAGGGTCGGTGCCCGCGGGTGTCCCTAGCGACACGCACAGGGCACCATGAGCGGGGACACCGAACGCGGCCCTCCCGAGGCTCCCGGCAGGCAGAGACCAGGGAACCGGCAACGTGGCCGGGAAGAAGACACACCTCTTGTCTTAAATCACCCGGTGGGTGCGGGTGCCCGGAACTGGGGTGTTCCTTCTTGAACACGCTGTAAATGAGACCACAAAGCAGCAGCTTCTGGCAAAGGGCGCTCCACTGAAACTGAAAGTTCCGTCTTTTTCACCCGTTTTTAAACTACAACAGTTACGGCACTTCACGCTCAAGTCTCAGTGTTTGAGTGGCACAGTGAAAGGCAGGGTCCGTATCTCACACAGGGATGGTTAGAGAAAGATGCTCTCCTTCGAACTGTTCCCAACACATGAAATTACACAAAACCCACAAAGACAAGGCTGGGAGCAGGAGCACAGAAAATTCCTCAGACAAAATAGTATTAGCATCTACAAAAGCCTTTCAAATGAACTCTTTGACTTGAGTAGATTCCACTAAAAAGCAGCTGCCGCTGGGACATACAGGAGCCTTGCTCCAGGGTGAATTTCTAACTGGACTACTTTTACTGAGGCAGGGTTACCTACTCACACAACACCTTTCAAAGCCTTCTCTGCTCTTGTTGCTCCTGGCACTGGGCAGAAGTGGCCAGGTATCTCTGAGCAGCTCACGAGAGGCAAGTTTTTCCAGAGAGTGCATCCTAGGATGTTGTCTTTTGGCCAACATGCCACAGGGATGTGAGAGTGGAGATACAGACTCTGTTGTTAGCAATTAGTAGGGGGTCTCTCACATCTAAACAAAAAGAATGGGGCACAGTCAGCATGATATGGGATGCAATGCTGATATGCTATCTGGGAATCCCATCAGGATGGAAGAGTAAAAGCTGTGAAATACATGGAGATCAGAGTACCAGGGCACATAAACTAGGCATAACAAAAGAAGTGCTGTTCAGGTGTGAGAGCCTATTGAAAATTTGTGGAAAAACTAGTATTTGAGAGAGAACTTGGAATCTTTCATGCCTCACAGTTTCAGTCTTACTCTAGAATAGAGGAAAAAATAAAAGAAAATAAAAAGAGTTAAAGTGCTAAATGATTCATGAAACTGTAGCTCTTTTCCAGTCAGCTCTACTTCGTACACTGAATAACAGCACTCTGCAAGAAGCAAAGCCAGCAGCATGAAGTTCAGGACTGTTAAAAGGATACAAGGTATTAATAACTAATCCCTGGGATTCATGCTAAACTCAGTTTTTGTTGTCTGCTGTGACTTGAGGTGAAACTCATCACTCTCTATGTCTTAATTCATAAGCTATTTTAGGAAAGACCTTGCAAAGGCACCAAGTCACAGCAAAAAGCCAAATGAAACTGCTCTTCTCCACATCCCCACTTACCCAAGATCATTGTCCAGTTACACTCCTCAACAATACCTGCCACAGCCATCAGAGAAGACTATGGTGCCATGTCAGGGCACATACCAAACTGAGACCATGGCTGTTGTCTCTCCCCTTCAACCACAGTTGCCCTTCAGTCCTCTGCTCTACCTGATCAGAAATCAAGCCTGTAGGCTCTCCAGGACAAGGCCAAAAGTAGTTTGCACAATGAAGCCCTAAAACACAATCAGTGGTTCTTGGGTGCTCCTGTCATAGCACAAAAAATAATAGTCCTCTTTCTCCAAATGCATCAGCAGCATGTTTGAGATGAGAACAATTCTGGATCTGGCAGATCAAGGACAGTACAATGAGATCCAGAGCCAAGGTGCCCTCCTCGTTTAGCAGCCAACAGGGAGTTGTAAATGAGTGGGCTCTCATTTAGAGGTGCCAGGACTGAAGTGCAGCACCAGGAAAGATACACTTAGATGTTATATATACTAAGCTAGCATGGGAACAGGCAGATTTATCACACGAACATGGAAGAACAAGTGTGTTGGACATGACACATGTTTGTGAGAAAAAAAAAGAGAATGCAACAGGTAGATGAATTTTGAGACCTCTGTTCCTTAAACCAACACAGTTTTTCTTAGAAAATCTATTCTGAATAATCCACAAACCCATTAATAAAATAATCCCTGTTTCTTTGGGGAGTTTCCACAACCTTGCAGCAAGGCTGATGATCCAGCCTTTCTGAGGCAGGCTCCGAGGGGTTAGTTCCTGATTCACATCAGATTAAAGGAGAGGAGACTCAGACCAGTGAAAGGAATGAATGTTACTTGACATTCCCTAGGAAGGGCCATGAAGACTGCAATGTGCACGTGTTCTTTCAAACTCAGTAGTTTTAAGTAAGTTTAAACAGCAAAATGGAAGCATAAAAATGATAAAGGATGATTTTTTTAGGGCTGTGATGCATATGACTCAAGTGTTTATGTGCCACAAAATACTCAGTAATATCATGTACCCAATTAGGTAAATCTTAACCCAGTAAACAAAGCTTATAAAACTTGAAAAGATAAATGGAGCTAACATAAATGAGGTATTGCTAAATGTGTTAACTCATTTTAATCTGCAAACAATGTAAACCAAAATAAAATCGATTTCACTGAAAAGGGACAGCATGTACCCAGACAGTATTTCAGTGGGACACAGTGGTGCAGAAATCCCACTGTGGCTCCACTGATGAGCTTGCACTACTAAATAATAATACAAATAACATCTCAAAAGTTACTGTGACAATGCTACAGATATTTAAATTTTTACCCATTGGTAGAACACAGGTATTAGAAATGATAGTGTGTTTGAATAAAAGCAGAGATTATATTTGCTGGAACACAAAGAAAGCTGTGAAAGCCTCATTGAGGTCAGAAGACATTTACAGGGAACATAGTGTCATGTGTGTTTCTCCCTTATTAAATTAAAATGCCATTGGCCTTCTGAAGCACAGAACAGAAATGAGAATATGTTTGGGATTATGGAATTTAAATTAATACCTTCTACTAAAAAGAGGAATGCACTGTGCTCTGATCAGAGAAAAATAAGGTGATTTAGCCAACAAGGCTCTTTGCTAGGTATTAAAATAGTATAATGTGCCTGAGTTCATCAATTGCAAAAGCCAAAAAAGAAAGAAAATCTACAAAAGCTCAAAGAAAAGAATAGCCAGGAAAGGTAATTTCCTTGTGTTCATACAAAAGCAGGTAATAATCTTTCAGGGTACCGGGTCCATGCTGTTCTGTTTTCACCCCTACTGACCTGTAGTTCTTTGAACACTGTGACTGGTACATGACAAACAGCTTGTGCAGGTGGGTTCTTTTTGTTTGGATGATTGGTTTGGTTTTTTGCAAGTCTCTGCCCTTGTTGGATTTTCTGACCAAACGCAGGCGGATATGATGAGAAATGGCCCATTAACCTCAAGAGCTTTGTCCAAGCTGGTGCTGATGCAGATCTCAGACCTTGTCCCTCTCTCTAAATTTACAGAACTCCTTGCACTTGGTGCTCATTTCTTGATGCTCACTCCATGGGTCTGTATGTGATCAGTGATTGCTGAGAAACACTACTCCTCACCTTACATTGCAGGAGCCATTTGACCAAAGTCTACCAATAGGCAAAAAAAATACCGTCCTTCTCAGTGCAAATAAGTTTTATCTCACTGTCACCACTATGCTCTCTGAGTATTTCTGCTTACCCTTTGCCCCTTCTTCATGAGGCCGAGCACTGCTGGCAAGGAGGGATGGCAGGGTCTGCTTCAGCCAGCAGAGTATCAGCCACGTAAAACTTCTACGGCAACCAGCTCCACCAAAGCAGAGCACACTCACACCAGAACCAGTGAGAGCTGCAGCACAGAGTTCAGGGGTTTGCTGAAGGTCACACAATAAATTTATGGCCAAGTAGGGAATCATCTGTCAGTTCTCATTATGGTGAATTAATGAGAGGATTAGCATCTTCCTGATCAGTATAAAATTGTACTCATTATAAGGCAAAGATTGTGCTTGAAACTCTACCATGGATAAAGCATACCACACACCACCTGAGAGTAAACAGAAGATGAGACAGAAAAAGAGAGAGCTTGATTTTGTATATCAGACAAGAAAGACTCATTTCTTAGTTGCTTTTCTGAACAAGAGGGAACAGAAACCATCAACTCCAGATGCTCATGGAGAACTGACTTGGTAAATCTCAGTCCTCTCTCTCAGCTCACCAAAGCAGGTTCAGGAGGAAAAGAAAAGATGTCCCATAGTCTTGATAATTCTATAGGTTTATCCTCAGACACATAAAAAGCTTACAAGCACTCAGTAGTTGCATTTCCTGGCATTAGGAAGAAATCGAATATTACATATAAAGAAGGCTTTGTGTATCAAATGTCTCCAATCTGAATTAGGGAGAAGTGGTTTTCTGGATATTTTTCAGCACAGTGACAATTCCTCAGAAGCTAAAATTTCTAGGCCTTCTCCAAACATATTTTGGCAGTAGTATCAGCATCTCAGAACAGATGCTCTGGAAAAAAAGGGCAGCCAGACATTGCTCCTTTCACCCACTTCCACTGCCCAGCAGCAGTCCTCATCTACAGGATGTCTTACAACCTATTTAAGAACCCTTGATAGATTTCTCCCTTCCAAATTTTTATAATAATTTTTTGAAGCAAGTAAAACTATTGGTCTCCTCACTATCTTTTTGGCAAGTTTAATCATGAGGCAGGTAAAAGCTCTTATTAGTTTAAAATTGCTTCTCAATAGTTCCATTTAATGCTCACCTTAACTTATAATGTAAGAATTATAAGATTATATTGTGAAATAGCAGTTTTATGTTCTCCATGACAGGCATGGTTACATATATCTCTGTTTGATTTCCTTCTTCAAATGTTTCATTTCTGAAGGCACCTGAAAATGCCTGATCTGTTCCATCCTTCCCTGGGCAGCAGCTACTCTTCACACTCCACTGACCTTGTCGCTGTTTCCTGTGCCTTTCTAGTTCTATCACATCTTTTTTGAGACAGGATAACTAGAGCTGCACACAGTACTCAAGGTGCAAGTGCACCAGGGATTTCTAGCACGGCAGGAAGATACCTACTCTTTGCTGTCTGTACTTTTCCCCATAATTCCTGCTTGTATCTGCTGAGCTAGCACTTTCAGAGAGACACGCTGTCTCTGTGGTCTTCTTCCAGTAAAAAAAATGGCCCTGGTAGCATCCCTTACCATGAGTGACCATAAATAAATAAAATAAATAAATTTGGTTTTTGTCAATGGGTGCATTGCCCTGCACTTCTCCTCAGTTTATACTGCTGTTAGCTCATCAGATGCTCCATCTAAGGAAATCCTTCTGCAGCTCTTTCCTGTCCACTACTGTTTTTCTTACTTCAATGATTTTGTCTCTTCTCCATCCCCTCACTCTTCAAGATCATTTAGGAGCATGTCCAGGACTGCACAGTTCAGTCCCTCTTTGCTGGCAATCTTCCCACTGATGAGACCTGACCTTTTTTTTTTTTTAGAGGAAACACACAGTGAGGGAAGAACCTTAAAATCCAAGTGCATGATGAGTTCTGACACCTTTACCCAGATACTCATGGAATGCTAAGGAATTTAGGGTTATGTTCCCTCCACAAGAGCCATGCAGCCTCCTCCCCAGATGACCCAACCTGACTGCCAGGCCCCCATGGGATAGTGCTGTGATTTTATGCAGATGGATGAATTTCATGGCAAAACACCAGAGGTTGCCACGTTTGTCCTTTGAATCTGACAGTGGTGGAAGCACCTTCTAGAGGCACCTCTTTGGTACTTCAAGTCCCCTGCCAGCTCTGCTTGCTGTTTCACATCTGAAGCCCTTACAAGGGAAAACATGCAGGAGGGCAGAAGATCTGCCCTGCCTGCCTATCCTTCCAGGCTCAGAGGTTATGAGAGAGGAAAGCAGCTTAAAAGGCTGTCATGCAGCCAGCATGGGAAAGAACTGACCCACGGGGCCCCAGTAATTGAGGTTATTAATCCACGGTAGGCAACGATGGCTTTGACTGAGGCATGACCCAAGTTTAGAGGGCAACAACTCACAGTTGTGCCAGCGCCAGGCTTTTGAGGTGGGCAGCATGCCAACCTGGCGGCCAGCAACACTGCTGAGCTCTGCCCACTGGACAGCCCCCTGACTCCTTCGCTTTCAGCAGGGAGCCACCAAGGCAAAGCCAGAGCTGGAACAAGCGCAGCTTCCAAATTCAGGGCGTGCTCTTGGTTTTCCCTCCAATTCACTGCTGCTTTCCCAACCTAAGAGCACAATTAATCCATCCCTCACAGGGAAAAGTGGCAAAGCTTAACAAAGGGTTTTTTCTGCGGGCAAAAGTACAGTAGACCAAACCCTACAGGAAGCCAACTCCCCTCCTCCTCCACAAACTCACTCCTAATGTTCCAGAGTGCATCTGGGGTCGGGAACAACATCTGTGGAAGCACAAACGTCCCCATCTGCCTGCTTCAGTGACACTTATAGAGCCTTTTACCATTGTCTGCATCTGAAGTGTATTTATTCTGGCATGCTAATACAACACATGTGGCACAGCCTCATCAAGACAAGCACTAGCCTGCCTCACTCCCTGCCTTGGGAATGATGGTACAAGAAACGCTTTCTGCTCCAATTCACAGCTGCTCCAGTGACATTAAAGCCACTACCAGGGCACCACGGTTCAGACCCTCACTGATTAACTGGCCACCATGGCTGAAGAATGCATGGAGACACGTCTGAAACATTGTACTGGAAAAATCACTATTCTGGAACACGTAACTCCCAGTTCCTGCAGTACAGCATGGCTAAGGCAGCAGGTTCTTCATCAGACACACACAGATTTATCCCTCCTGGTTCTGAGGGAATAAAAGTTACAAAAGCTAGGTATTAAATAATAATATTACAGAGCAGTTATAATGGGTGTATGAAGGTAAAGGAAAATAAATGTTTCAAGAGAATTGAAGACTGGATTTACAAGACCTTTGTAAGAGTCACCCTTGAAATCCTGGCTTGTTAGGACAGGACTTCCTACTGACTACATTTTGTCCATGTGAACTTAGTTAAGAAGACTTTTTGACTGGAAAATTTCCTTTCCTGAGACTGTCTCATGTAGTGCCATCCTCACCAGAATTGAAGAGAGCTAAGAAAGAAAAATATTTTTTTTCTCAGGGAACACTATTATACTTTTGGACAGATATTCCAAAGAAGAAAACAATAAATTAAAAAAAAAAATCAACACATGTTATTTTTATTTAAAATGCCATTTTCCAAACTATTTCAACTTTGCTGAAGTACTTGGACCATATTACGAAGATAAATTTTCAAGGAAAGGTTTTGACCTTATCAAAACAAAACATTTCCATAAGTCTCTCAAACAAAATCTGACAACTGAGACATACCAGGGGTGCTTGGCTGACAGTGGTGTGAACAGAGAGGAACTGAACTCTTTCACCATTAGGCCACAACTCCCACTCTGCTCTGCAGCTCCCTGCACACAAACATACATGTACCACCGACTAGCTTCACAGGACATGGAAGAGTTTTTGCTGTGCGTGGTTTCAGGACAAATGGTGAAGGCAATTGATAGAACCAGGCTCAGCCCCTGCTGCTACAAGGCAGAGCCACTTCCTCCATCCTCTGCTATGAGAGAAAAACCAAACCTAGGTAACACATTTGGGGTTCCTTTTTGCATTTGACTCATGGTTTAGCATCTTTTAAGGTTTTTGTTTTCAGCTTTTCTCTGCAGCCATTAGAACCAGAAAATACATAAATATGACAATTTATTGTTCTTACATAATGGGTTGGGGATTTAAAAAAGGCCCCAAATCTTTTAAGAGTTAGCAACACCAGTTTGCAATAATCATACCAGTGACAGGTAGCATGACAGGAATCACTGCAGACATGTGACATACTCGGTGATGGCCTTACTCTGCTTGTGCCAAGAACAGAGCAGTGCTGGCCCACATACAGCTTAGGCTGATTATCAGTCCCTGGAAAACCCCACTCCCCTACAAGAAGGTAAAAATCCTTCTTTCCTCAGGAGCTGAAGATATTTCACTTACACTGGAAGAAAAATTCTAACGAGTCCTGTTCCAGAACACGCATGATCTGGCAAATTAGGGAGCAACAAGAAGTGTTCAAGTGGAAGACAAAGCACCATTCTATTAATATTGTTGTGTACCACAGCAGGAAAGAGGAAATCACAAAAGATGGATGACCAGTGGGTGGAATTTCAAGAGGGGAGTAAAACACAGGAGGCACTTCTGTGTGGAGGCAGATAAATCAGTGAAACATTAGTTTATCCTCAGGGGAACATGCACAAGGCATTGCCAGAGGCCTCAAAGGTCAAGCACCACAGTGACTGTCTACTTCCCACAAACAAAGTTCAAAAGCTGCACCACACACAAGGCACATGTGATGGACCTGGTACAGCACAAAATGCAGCTCAGCACAAGCTAAAGCTGTAACTGCAGCAGCAGAAAGGACCGAGGAAGGTTTAGAGGAGAGAGGTGGTTGCAGAGGATTTACCAATAATGTTAGACACCAGGAGCCAGATTCTGACCTGCTATAAACTGATACTGCTCCATGACCTCCGGATTTAGCCCATACATTTCAGGCCCTGATTTTTTTTTTTTTTTTTTTTTCCAGTTACAGGCACTTTGGAGATTCAAAACTGAAATGATAAAGCTGAGCTACTGCTCTGTCAGCATGTGCTAAGCTATCTGTGAGTCACTAAAACACACCTTTTCTAATTCTCACCTTAGCTGGTGAATGGCATGTGACCAGTGTGCCTTTTCCAGGCACTTGAGGAAAGTCACCACAGCATGCAATCTGGGAGGCCATTGGCAGAGCCGCTGCACTGGCTCTGCTGCAGGACATGTTTGACCTCCAGCCAGTCCTGCATTAGCCTTCTGCCTTTTTATACTGGAACAGCCACAGTCATTGTCCAAACAAGTGCCACACAATGGCAGCACTAAATTTCAGAAATTTCCCTTATATGAGAAAGCCTCTGCAGAATCAAAAGATACGAGTGTAGACTTGAGTCATCCCAAGTCCCCAGTGCTGCCTCGTCCCACACACTGTTTCTGTCCCTGCATAAACGGTCCTACCAGGTGAACTGGGCTCACAAGTGAGTGGAACCATAGACATTGCTTTCCATTCCCAAAAAGCTGTGTCCTATAACTCAGCAGTAAAACAGTAGTTACAATAGGTGAAAACATCCAGTTAAAGCAAAACTGTTCTGAGCAAGTTCTCACGTGTCATGCATCCATCCTCAGACCCCTGACAAAGTTATTTCCCTCCAGCTGGCATTTGCTTAGACCCACAACATGGAAGAAACATCAACATACACCCTCCATAGAAGTTATATCCCTTCAAGCAGCAGCGTGGGTTCTCTTTGCTCCACCTAGTTATTTTGAAGACCAGCCCCACATTCAAACCTCTACAGTCAGAGGCTCTGCTTCTCCTTTCTTCACTACTTTAGTTGCCTCACTGTTATCCTGATCCCATGGGGGATTTTCCATCTCCCACTCCCCTTCTCACCCAGCTGCTGTGCACAGATTTAGCAGGATGACTCAGAACTAGGGAATGACAGCTCAACATTTTCCTGCTATAGAGCAATCACCGCCTGTCTCCAGAAGGTCCTTGGGTCAGGATTGGGGCTGCTGCATCAGGGAGAGGGAAGCAATGGTTGCTTTCTGAGGAAAAACAGACCCATAGCATGAGACCTCCTGCTGCTTCCCTCTGTCACAGTCTCGACTCATCCTTGCTTAAGTCCCAGGGGAGCAGCTTGTTGTAAAACACAAGTTTAGCTATTTGCTTTCCATGATGGGAGAACCTCAGAGCTCCTGAAGTCAGCGCCAGGCACATGGTAAGGCAGCGCATGACACTGGAGGGTGTGAGGAAGGGGAAGGCAGCTTCCCAAGGGGCTGTCTTTTTTTTCCCCTGCTGAGTTACAGCAAGTCACAGCCACATCATCTATTTTTCATTCCCTTGTGCTCAGTGTCAAGCCATAATGAAGCCATAAGGATCCAGCACTGCTTGGCAGTGTACAAAAGCACTCTGGCTCAGCTCTGCAGAGCTGCATTGCACAGTGTGCAGTGTTGCAGGAAGGAGAAGAGTCTGATACAAGATTGTCCCCCACTTTTTGTATGCTACATTCCCTGAACTGCAGCAATAGCAAGTGAGAGCAAGGCACAGCAGAGAAAAGCCTTGCTGCTCACCCACCTCCCTCAGTCACTGTCCTGGTTACAGCAAGAGCTGTCATGCAAGGCCACAAATGTCCAAGATGGTTAATGTCAACAGCCAACTACATGAAGGCAAGCAGGCAAAAGCAGAAGGATCCTTCTCAGGCTGATGTTCTCAGAGGACAGATGGTCAAAGATAACTTCTGAAAGAGTGCATAAGTGGGACACCTGGGCCTCCATGCAGTTGCAGTAATTCAGCTGCCTTTCCCCAGACCCGAGGCATCACTAGCTCAGGCAGCAGGGGAGAAGGGGTTTGCTGCCAGAGCCTGTAGATGTTCTCTGGACACAGCATGGACTTGAGTCTGACTGTCCATGCAGAGAAGCAGGTGTCACTCATGGGGAGACCTGGGGATGCCTCCTGGTGCTTGGCCACCTCAGTGCTCACCACCCTGGCCCCTTGGCAGAGCTCCTCTGAGCTCAGGCAGGAGGGCACCAGAGCTGCTTCTTTTTCCATTTATCCAGACCAGAAGTGGAGACAGTTCTCCATAAGCACAGAAAGCACGACAGAGCCCAGGCTCCAGGTAAAACATGCAGTTGCTTTTGATGAGAGACAGAACAGACAGCAGCTTTACTTGTACACCACTAGGAGAAGCATCTGATAATGGGCCTACATTAAGACAGAGTAAATTAACAATCAGGTACAATCTCTGAGCTGACATCTGCTCCTGACTATGGGATAGTCTGAGCAGCTAAAATTGGAACAAAGCAATTCCTGGGGAACAAGTCATAAGAAAAAGCCTGCACTGGTCTGTCAGGGATGCAGGCAGCAGTGCTTGGATAGTCTCATTTTAAATTATCACTCTTCTACTCTTCCCCACTTAGGCCCTCACCCTGTAGAAACTGTTGGGCCATGTTTCTGGTACCCCATAATTTTTTCCATAGTGTCATTCTCCTCAAGGGATGTTTCATGGAGGGTGCCTACTGAGGCCAATTATCATTTTTCTTGTGGGTGTTTACACTGACTAAGATTGACGGAAATGGGCACATGGTGGCTTGGCCATCCTGCCACACAGAAGCTGTGCTTGCACTGCACTTCACTGAGACTCTGCTACTTACATTTAATATTCCAGCTTTTCCAATTTTCTTTCATTCCATATTATGAGTTTCATATTCTTTCACTATCTCTTTGCAAACCCATGTCCCTGTTAAAATCTCACTCATCCATCAGAAAAATCATGCTGAAAAGAGAGAGATCAAATAAGTAGTGACAGTTCAGCCCAGGGTCAGGGTAGTTAACATAGACATGTGTAGACCAGTGTAAGGTTCTCCTCAACACCTCACAAGAAGCTACAGGAGTCAAAGCAGCTGCCATCCACTTTCATAAGAGCAGTAGCCTTGAACACCCTTTCATACTCATATTGCTGTCAATATCTTCCCACTCTTCAATTGTTTTTGAAGAATAGGAGAGGATCTTGGTGGCTGGGACCGAGCAGGAGCAACAAGGATGCTGTTTCTGCCTGTTGGTGGGGTACAGCAGTTTTATTGTATGGGAGGTCCAACTGGTCAGCAAATCCCCTACAGTCTTTCTTGGAAAAGGGAGAAAAGGTTCCTTCTGAAGGCTTTGGCTGCTTCTTATTCTGTGGATATAGTATTTGTGTAAAGATTTAGCATCACAAGGGTTTACAGAAGCTTTCCTCTTTGGTGAGATAGAGTTTAACAGCAGACTTTCTGCATACTTCTGTTTTTAAGACTACAGGCAATACTTCCCCATAGTTTAATGATTGCACTGAGATGGGCCTTTGACTGCTGGCAGCAGTAGGGGTCAATGTAGTGTGTGTTAAGTGTGAGAACTCAACTAAAAATAAAAATCTAAGGAAAAAAAAACACAACAAGCTGAAGCGTCTTGTGACAATTCACCCCAGAACCCTGTTAATCTGCCAGGACTGCATTACTCAGGAGCTGGGAGTGAAGTTAAACCATCCACTGTCTAACGTTCGAGAGCTCTTTAACCCACTCCATCTTCAGTAGCTTTCTGTTGCTGGCTGCTTTTAACCTAGTTTTCAACCTCCAGAACTCTTATTTCTGGCTGCAGCTTTCATTAGCGGAGATACACTCCCCATTCAGTTCCTTCCAGAGATGTAGGCTACATCCCCAAAGTGCCTTTTTGGGAAAGCTGCCTGATGCACTTGCAGCCTGAGGGTGCAGTGCCCTGGAAAACAGGGAGGAATGTAGCTTCAGAAACACGTTTTTCACCTCAGTACTGAGAATCCAAACCCACTGATGAAGTTTGTAGATGGGATTGTTCTTTCCTAACCATTGTCAGTTTTGTTTCTAAAACTGATGTGAAGGAGTGACTTTTAAGGACAGAGCACTCAATTTCTTTGTCTCTTTCCCTCTCCTTTTGGAGTGGTAGGTGATTCATTGCTTCTTTCTCTGCTTTTTCACACCTCCCTTGTTGATGCCCTCTTACATAGGTAGCTGGGGAAGAGGTTACCTTGCTGAAAGATTCTCTGTACGTGGCAATGTGACAGCTTTCAGGATCCCCCAGTAATCACAGATAGACCCTCATTCCCCACTTGCAAAGGGCTTTTTTGCTTAACCTGAAGAAATCCCGATTTTCTGAAATCCTCCTGATTTCCTGCAGGAAAATCATGTCCTGCTACTGCACAGGCAGGCTGTATAGGAGGGAATGCAGCAGTCAGGGGTCCCCAGTGCAGAGGTGCTCGCATACACACTTGGGATCTCCCTTACTGTCTGACGTTGAGGCTGTCAGTCTGCATCTTGTAGTCCTCCAGAACTAGCTGTGGTCTGACAAGATCGAGATGAAGGGTGGAAATAAGTGATTTTTAAAGTGTAAATACCTCAGCTGAAACCTCCTGAGTTTCCTACTCCATGCTACTATCCACTTGGTCTTCCTGGGAAGAGTGTACAGAGCTTTCAAAAGCTGGTGCATATGCTCTCTTTTCAGAAGTGTCTACACTTTCTTCTATTGTCAAGTGCAAAGTTTCTCTAAGAGAGATGGATGCAAACTATCTCCAGTCCCAAAGCCTTGTAACCATGCTAGCAAAGCACTACACTTAGTTATTTAAGTCTGCTGGGAGACTGGATTTATCAGCTCAGACACCCAGGCTGTGTAATTACACAGCCTGCAGTCTTGAACCAGGCTGAGTCCAGCCAGCCCAAAGCAGAGCCCAAACAAGTTTGCGTCTGGCTGCAAAAGACCGTGTAAGACATACCCATGACTATTGGCATCAGCTCAAAGCACTCCTTTGGTTCAGAAAGCATCAATGCCAGAAGATAGATTGGGGATGCCGAACGTCAACAGCAGAGCCGCTCCCACAACAGCTGTGTACATTAACAAACCCTTACAGCAGGCCTTGGCAGAGACACTGAGGTTGTCATTTCTGTCCCCACTTCACAAGCAGGGATATTGCAGCAGGACTCAAATAACCAGCTCCCAGCGCCTCACACCAGCAGCCCACAGGGCCATGAAAGGAACTGTATTACAAGTGACGTTACACTCAGGACTGCTGATGCCACGTGCTGAGCTCACCACCCTGCCAAGAAAAGACAACTTTGAAACCTAAAAGCTTGTCCCACACCTCTACATTGACTTTTCATCATCTCCTGTGGGGTTCCGAGTGGCTTTAAAAACAGTAAGTTTGGTTTGATGGAGGTTGAACCACAGAAGTAGTTGCATCGTCTGCTGTCACAGCATATTCTGTGGTTGAAGTAACCCAAATCTACTGCACCTCTTTCCTCTGTCTGAACCACAAAAAGCTATTTTCCTTTAAGGTGGTCTTATAGCTGGGCTTACTGCCCACCAGGCTTGTGGTCTTACTTTCTCTCAGGGCTTTTGTAGGGTAATCCAGCACAAAAGGCACTGGCTGCTCTCCACTCCAAGCCTCTGCCAAGTTGTGAGATGAATGCAGCTGCTTTTAAAACATATCATAAATTGAAACAGTGTAAGAAGCTAACAACATTCTGCTGAATGTAGCAGCCCACATCCCAAAGGACTTCACCACAGCTGATTTACAAAAAAATGCACCCAAAACAACAAAAGTTATGGTATTTCAAGAAATGTCTCAGGAAGCTCAACCTCTGCAGGACTTTTTCAATGAGATCGCATTTTAAAACCCACACAGATTCTCCCTTTCTCAGTTCTTAAGTATGTGAGCCCTAGGAATACACAATGCAGACACACACTGGGGGAAAGCACATACCACCCCCACCCATCATGCTCTCATATTGCCTTTTTTGTGTGCCTTCTGTGCAATGAGTTTGTGATGTCATATCACATACCAAATTTCTAAGTCAATAACATTAAAAACTTATCATTTCCTAAAAACAAGGTGCCTCCCAGAGCTCCAGCCTGATTGGCCACTCAATCAAGTCCATGAGTCCTACACAGGACAGGGTTTTGGCAACAAACGGTTTTTCAAACTCCCAAAGTGAGAAGAAAGCCCAAGGCTGGAAGCTGAAACTAAACAAAGTGCAGAAGTATTTAATGCTGAAGGTGATAAAGCACTGGAACAATTCAACAAAGTGAATCTTCCATCACTGGAACATTTTAAAGCAAGAGGGGACGTTTTCCGCATTCAATGACGCACTTCAAGCAGAAGTCAATTGAGGGCAGTCCTGTGACTTCTCTCCACGGAAGGTCAGACTGAGAAGATCACAAGAGCCTCTCTGACCCCATAACCCAGGAATTAATGCCTGGGAGGAGTTTCTTGTAAGATATGTCAAACTACTGCCCTTTAAATCCCTACCTTCACCTCCTCTACTGTGAAGTCACAATGTAAAATCAACTAAAGAACAGGGAAGATGGAAAAGGGAAAAAACAAGATGCTACTGAGTAATGAAGATGAAGGCACAATGAAAGGATGATGAAAGTTTGAAGATTGCTCCCACACCAGGCTGAACAGGACAGGTTCTGGGCTCCTGGGGATCATGGGAATTTTACTCTTACTGACTTCACTGGTACTCACTTTGTGTCCTCTGTAGATAAGTAGAGGACACAGGTTTACATTCTGCAGGACTGTGAAGCCTGTGCCTTTCCCAAACACTGAACAGTCCCCATTATGCAGCCAACCTGGGTACAAAGTTATTATTCTTTCATTTGAAGCTCCCAACAAACACGCCTTTGTGATTATAACTCTAGACGGAAAGAGAGTTCATATGAACAACAGAAAAAAAACCCATAAACAAAAAAACTCCAAAAGACAACAAAAAACAAACCAACCAAAGCCCCAACACAAAAACAAAACCACAAAGCTGCCATTCTGTTATTGTTGTACTGTTATTATTGTACTGCGGCTTTGGAAGCGGAGAAAATATAAACTTCCATCAGCAGACCTGGGTTTCTCAATGCAGCTCAAAAAACTGGCAGGGGATTGTACAAGAAATGGAAACTAGACTGCACAAATCCACAGGAAGCCACCAGAGGGTAGCAAAACATTTTAGAGAGCAGCTTACAGAAGCCCAGGCAAACCAGCACGATCTGTACCTGCATCTCCCTCCTTACTTTCTGGTTGCTATTTCAGTAACTCAAGAAAATCATATTTTTATTCATCCCTATCCATTCCTTTTTCAAAATGCTGCCTCGCCTTCTTTACAGATGAGAAGGAAAATCCGTATTTCACATTATTCCTACACTTCTCCTTGTAAGAAGCTCGTTTCTCCCTTATTTTCTTTATAGTGCCTGCCTCCCTCTCCAGCTAACTTTGGCCCGCAGTACTGGGCAGCGAGCTGCAGCACACGGGGATGGCCCATGGTTGAGAGGTGGGGTGCAATCCACTGCGGGGGTGCCAGGAGGGGAACAGGGTCAGGTGAGTAAAATAGCTGTTTCCAGCAGTGTTTGGAAAGTGGCCATGCCAAACTCCCCCCCTTAGGAGTCAGGATTACCCTGACATCCTCCTTTATGCAACGTTCAGGTAGCACCCAGACTGAATTGTTGATGGCCAGTCCTGAGGTTTTGACTTTTTCAAAGCTGTGAAAATACAGGAGTGGGAGAGACAAATTTTTTGTAATGTTTCCCTTGCCTCTCCAAAAGCCTCCATTCTCCAGTCTGTCCCCAGTTACACAGAAAACCATCAGGTCCATAAGAAACCAACAAACCAACCCATCCTGAGCTCTCTCACATTCCCTCTGTTAAGTGTAAAAGTAGGACGATTTGAAATAACTTTTTTTTTATCATTTTATTTCAAGGTCCCTGTATGTTAAATTTGCAAGCCAGAATGCAAGGAGTCCTCTTGCCCTGCTCTGGGAAGCTTGTATGGAACAAGGAGACCAGACAGGAGCTCAGGGGTGGGGCAGAGAGATAGGGGTGGGGGGGAGGAGAAAAAAAAAACAACTCTGGCTTTTAAATAGCGAACTTTTCCACGCACAGTCTGCAGGAACTAAAAATATCTCCTGAATATTTCAGAAAATCATTCCCAATAATTAAAACTGATGTGTTTTCTGTCAATCCCAAATGCAGTGAAAGCCTTCAGATATATTATTCACTACAAATTATTCATCCAGCTGCACTTGCAGAGTTGAAAATTTCCGTTCACTTTGACCTAAGTGCAAAGAAACCCTCAAGTCCCTAAACCACAAAATCTTTCATATCTGCTTGTTGCTAAAAATTATGACAAACTAACCTTCCATTTTCCATCCTATTTATTTATTACAGCTATGTTTCACCCAGTAGGTTAACACTGTAGTGCAGCTGGAACTTTGCACCAATTAAGTAATACCTGTCCAGTGCAGCTGCTTTCAGTCACTATTGCAGATTGATGGAAGTCACTAAACACATTTTCCACAAACTATACACCAAACTGGAATATCTTGCTCACTCTACCTACAGGTGCTGTGCCAGACTTGAGGATCAGCCCTTTGCTGCACTGTCAGGCGGCAATGGGAGGTAGAGAAAACGCTCTTGCAGACTTCCAGTTCTAAAGAAAAGCTTCTGACTTGGTAGAAAACTTATCAGTCCTGCCCCACCAGTACTAGACATATTTGCTCACAGGCTCCCCAAAGCAGACTCCAAAGCTAAAGACACCTTCTTGTAGTGCTATGAAAAATCGCTGGCATGATTTAAATCCAGCCCAGCAGCTCCCTCCTCCATTCCATCCTCTGCATGAATTAGAAATGTGAAGCAGCAGACACTCAGCACAAGAGCACACTCTGGGCAAGATCCATTTATAGACAATCCATTTTTTAAAGAAAGCACCCAGTGCATGAGGGTGTTTTCATTCTCTTGTAGCTGAGGTCAGGGCACCTCAAGGGGACAACATATTTTGAAAGTATTGAGCATCCCTGATGGCATAGCCAAGAGAATGGGCATCTCAGTTTGAGATTCCCCCTGCCTGCCCAATATGTCTGGATATTTAATATAAATTAATCTGTTATTACAAATCACTCAACCAAGTTCTCCTTGACCTTCAGTCTGAGACATCCTGGGACAAGACAGCAAGCTAAAATAGACCCTTTCTCAGTCTAACTGTATGGCAGGCAGGGTTCCAAGCACAAAAAGCACTCTTTTGCTTCACTTTCCCCCCCACCCCGTACTCTGTATGTCTTGCAACATGCAAGAAAGTCGTCAACAGTCAAATATAAGAAATACTTCATAAAACAAGCTGCAGAACCTGTTTAAAAATGGAGGACTGTTTCATTGCTACACATTTTCACGGCAGTTTCACTGCACTGATCTCACTGACAGCATTCTTGTTATGGGCACTGGTCCCTTTGTTGAGAAGCTACACCTGTTTAATTTTTGCTACACCAAATTAAATACACCTACAAAAGGTAACTCTTTCCCTTCTTAGCCTGAAAAATATTAATACAAAAGTTTTACTTCTGAAAAATGGGCAAAGGGTATGACAAGTAGCCCTGAAAGACCTCTCCTGGCTGCTGTCTTGGCATGGCACCATGGGTAGTATGCCTTCACTAGAGGGATTCAGCCCATGTCTTAAATTATTGTGTGAGTACAGACAGCAGGTCTATGCAACCTCTGGTAAGAATGTCCCAATTTCTAAGACTTGAGCGACTAGGAGGTTCAAGATGGGGGAACTGCAGCCACTACTTTGTATTTCCAGTAGATATGATTTGGACCTCTGGTGAAAGGAGAGAGAACAGACACTGCTGCTACCAGCTGACCAAAGCACAAGACTCCACGTGCAGTTCAGGTGTTTATCAATACTGCAGTTTCCACAGGCTTTGGGAGCCCTGTATTGGTAATGCACCTGCAACAAGGAAGCTGCACATCACCAATTTTTGTGGCTGCTCAGAGTGGCTTACAAGGGTACAACTTCTCTTCATGATCAAGAGTATTACTATTGCGAACAATGCCACAGGAAACACTGGAGAACTGCAAACATTCCTTTTGGAAATGACTGGCGATATGGAGACACATCACACTGAAGTCACTGAAGTTCCCTCTTAAGCACTTTTCCTCCTCCTCAGTGACGTGTCGCACTGTCATTCCTGAATGTCACCTTGATGGAGAGAACAACTTCTTGAGAGGAGTTGTCAGCTTGGAGCAACAAAAGCCACCTCCTTCAGAAAAACACCCACAGAGGTGTGCAAGGCCAGGACAATAACATCATGTCAGGGCATAATTAAAACTCCTGAGTAGTTACAGCTCCTCACTGACAGTCTTTTATGTAATGATTGAGCGCAATTAAGGTAATGACCCTCCCCATACAGACATGTCTGCACAAACACACAATTAGCACAGCGATGGAAAGGAGCCTGGTTAACATTTAGCTCAAGGAACAAGAAACCTTATCAGAATGCCCAGAGCTCTTTTCCAGCCTTGCTGCTACTGACTTCTGTGAGACATTGCACCAAGCCCTAAAGGCAGGGACAGAGGTCACGAGGTCCTTGTACATTGATAAGTCCTTCTTAGCCAGCAAATGCCCTTTTTTGGCAAAACACTCCCTTTCTATAGAAGATCAAGTGTGTATTGTTGCACAGCTGACAGGCATTTTATAGCTCAAGCTTGGACATACTGGCTTTCTGGGGACACAGAGATGAAACTACTCCATGCCTGGGATATTGACAATGTCCTAATAAACACCCCAAAAAAAATAAATTATAAAACCAAAAGTTAGCTATGGCTTCTCACTTAAGGAATATGCACTCTAGGAACCTATTTTTCCTAAAGTCTTTTTAGTTCTTGCAGGGTCAAAGTGAAAAATCAATATTAGACAGTTACAGGTAAGGCAGTGCAGGAAAAGATGATCATATCAACAGAAAGAGAGGAGTTAAGCTCAAGTTTACATAGACAGAAGATGCATAGAAGTGTTGTGGGAAGGTAAAGGCATTCATTTTCATATCTGAATTAGTGAGAACTTTATGAAATCTGGACCAAAGGATAATAAAAGCAAAAGTCTGCTAACAGTGGTTAGATCGCATGTGTTCTCATGGAGCCTGCCTGGGTGACTCAGACAGCAAGATTTTAGACAATGAGGGTTTAGAACAAGCCTCAGCAAAGAAAAAAACCCAACTCTGATAGAACACACAGCACTCCTATGCAACACTGTACCTTTCCCACTCTGCCCTTTGACTTGTCCTGGAAACAGTGACACAGAGAGCTAAAGCCTGCATCAAAGCACAGTTCAGCACACACGGACGAGCAGGCAGGACAAGTTGTGAGGGCCAGAGCCTTACACTGTAAGCTCTTTAGGAGTCCTCTCCTGTAATACTTCTGAGATCTCATCATAATGGAAATTATCCTACCAAGAAAATCCCAAAACACACAGCAAGAAGACAGCTCATTTGATTACATTAGTCTTTGCACCTTTGCATTGCTAATAATAATAAAGATTCTCTGATTAAAAATCTTAACACCAACTTAATATCCCACTTCAGCTCTAGACTGAGTTTTACGTCACGCTGGTCTGCAGGTCGTGCCAGCTCTGCCTGCTCCAATATGAATATCTTACATTTCTTAGGCAGACTGAAATGCCACTAGACATCAATGCGTGGCAACTGAACCTCACTCAAAGTCCTTCTGGACTCTTTTTGCCTTAAGTCAGACAACATGCAACTGAGGCAGTTTCGCCAGGACTGTCAGCAAACGCTCCTGCTAAAAGCCTTGTGTTGGGCTGAACAGTAAAGGGATAGGGGCCCTGCAATCCTTGAAATACAGTTTCTCAGAGTGGGATCTCCTTTCCGTAATCACTGATGGCCTAGAATTTCTGATGTGGTCACAGAGAAGAACACAGCCTGTGTTCCAGGGCTGGAGCCTCAGGACACTGTCTCTGGGAGCTGCACAAGCTGAGGAATAAGGACAGGCGCCCAGTCTGCCCTCTGCCATACCTGTGCACAAGTGCAGGTTGAATACTTTTTCCCTCTGCACACAACTTGTTTCATTATGACCTTCACCAGAAAAAAATGCCATTGGGCCTGATTTTTGTGCCACTCCAGCTTTGAAGAAGTACAACACTTTGTCCGACTGGGGAAAAATGTTCACATTTCCCACTAAGAAAAACTGTTTGAGAAAAGAGCATTTGCAGAGCATGTGGTATAACAGGAGCGGATTGATCAGATTACCTGAAGAACTGATACTTGCCTCTACTAAAACCCTATTTCTGTTCAAAGCCCTACTGGCAAATTCTGAGAGGAGATAAGACAGGATTTCCTTATGGTATTTCAGATTAACAGCTGCATAAGAAATGGAGTATCCTCAAAATTTGGTATCTATAAGCTTCTGATTCACACATTCACCATTAGGGGATATTAGGTATGATTCTATTTTTTGATGAAGATATAGAACGTCAGAAGGAAAAAAATCCAATTCACAATGCTATCTACATGCCAAATTTAGTGTGCAGTGACTCCAGGTTCTACAATAACACCATGCTGTGAGTGTGCTTTCAACAGCAGCTTAAAGTGCATTCACATCAGGCAGCAGGGAAGGCACAGGTTGAGGCAGATGACACCCAAAGCTCTTCTAATGCATTAAAACCTCTTTGTCTTAAATTGATCCCATCTCAGATACGCTGAGTGTTCAGTCTCTTCTTTTTCTAGCTGATTTAAATATAACTTGCCAACTGGTAAAAAGTGTGATATAAAGCTTTGTAAATGAACATTTTAAAGAGAAAGCGGGGCAGAAAAATATTTTAATCTAAAATTTGAGGATAAAATACACTGGCTACATCCATACAGTTTAACACAGTTGCAAACACAGGCACAAGGCTCTGCATCACAGTTACAGTTTAACCTCTGAGTACCCAAGCTACTGAGCAGGTCTGGCCTATCACATGGTGCCATGGCACAAAACTGACCCAGAACACCCATAGGAAAGCACCTCCTGTTTGCATTTTGTTCACAGGCACAGACCCCACATATACATGAATAAACTGTGCCAAAATTCCCTTCACACCTCCCACCATCCCTTCTCCCCAGGTACCAATTTTACTTCATGAGCTTTTCCAGAACATTATCTTTTCCAGTATCTGCTTGTACAACCAACAATTTTCTTATGTTTTCTTATTCAAGGGTGAACTTAAAAGAACAAAGACTACTCTTTCACAGTATCTCATCTTCATGAGCAGACCAAACAAGGTCTCAATGAAAAACCACAAGCTTTTATTCATACCCATCAACCTACCAATAAGTGCACAGAGAATAACCACAAAAACAAGGAGCTTGTCACCCTTGAAACCTTCCTGAGTGCCTTCCAGAGATGCAGTCTACTCCCTTACACCATTATTGGTCTTGAAAGCACAGTATAAATTATTTGGTGTGTGAGACAATGTGGGTGGCACCTTCAGAAATGCATGTTCAGAGAGATTAGGAAAGGTGATGGAGCATGATAGCCACAGAGATTTTCTTTCTACTTCTCAGTGAAGACAGAATTGACTCATCTTAGTACAGTACTACAGTCAGTCCAAAATATTATGCCTATAATTTTGGGGTTTTTTTTAAGCTGTATCCTTTACATGCAGAAAGAGAGCGTGGAAATAATATTATGAAAAAAGTTAATCGTTTTATGGCCCCAACTCAAACTTTTTTCCTCCAGCAGACGTAAGCATGCAAAGTGGGATCCCAGTTTTACCAAGAACCAACCTTGGCATCAAACTAGTGCTGATACAACCATATGGTTGAAAAGATTTTTCTCTCCCTCTGCTAAGTACCACCTCACATCTTGTAAAGGACGTGTCTTACGACCATTATCAGCAACAATTATAAAAGGTATCTGCCTTCAGTGACAAAGAACTGGAGCTGGCACTACCAGGCTGCCAGTGCTTCCTGCAGTTCCCATTGCTCCCTGAGGAGAACGCACCAGCACATGGTAAAGGATCTACTTAAGCTGACAGTGAGGTGCAGGGCAGAGAAGGGTGGCTGAGCTGCAAGAGGAGGGGAAAGGAAAGGGGTGGAGTATTTGGGAGCTGTAGAGGGAAGTGAGGGGAAATTCAGTTACAGTGAAAATATGGGATTGGGGATGAAGAAACACCCCACTTTCATGGTCTGCCCCACCAGTTCTGTCTGCCCTGCACAGCCAAGAAGTTACTTGAAGCCAAACCTGCCCAGGTGTCTACAGCACAAAGATGACCATCAGCACAGACTCACAGAGCCTCACGCTCACACAAATGTCTCTGATGTGCTTCCAGGTACAAAAGCATCTCCAAAGCCAAGTGGCCACGCCTGCACAGCACAGTGCCAGGCTCCAGCCCTGCTGCTCTGCACAGAGCCACTCCCATCATTGCACCTGAGGCACAGCCACTCTGACCTGGGAAAGTGATCAGAGGTAATCCAGGTAACTGAGATTTCATTCACTAAGTGAAGCCACTGCAAATGTGATGTTGAATGAGGCCCACAGGCAACAGTATGGCCCCAAAATGTCAAGTACCCTGTCCCATACACACTAGCATGGATCATCACTTCATATGGGCTCACCATAAGCACTTAACAAGAATCCAGAAAAAAAACAAGCAGGTTACTGTTCCTATGGGAAGCTGTTCCAGAATGTTGCCCTTTTCCTCATCACAAACACTTCTCTAACTTCAAGCCTAAATTCCTTAATGTAATCTCAATACTGGCACACTGGAAGGCCCAATACATCCTGTACATGAGCATCAAGGCTTGTAAATATTTTACAAGAGACACAAATATGCTGCCATCTGCACACAGAGGAACCACTCCCTCTACAGCACTCATACACATGCTGCTACCTCTGGGGAAGGGTGACATGGGGACAGCTGTAAGGCCACACTGGGAGGCTGTTGCTACATGATGGCTCTTTGGTGACTTCAGTAACGTAAATTTGATATATTTGATTTAATCTACCAAAGTGTGGGTGCTAACAGGAATTTCTGCTGGCAGGTGAAGCAGAGAGGACAAACATCATCAAACAAACAGGTTAAAGAAAGGTCTCATCCCAAGAGATAGCCCAAAGGCTGCATATCACTTCTGTCACAGTGGTGGGATACGAAGCCTCAGGACTGCTAACACACCCCTCTGTGCAGCCATGACTGCCCTGGGCTGGACAAAGTGAGGCTGTTCTTTCATTGAATTTTGGGCTTCACAAACCATGAAGTTTCACGGAAAATGAAAGAGAAACCAGGGTGTTAGTAACTCCTTCCCACATTGCAGAATCTCATTCTCATCTCAATTTTGAAAATCTTAAAAATCTAAGCTATAGACTAGAGAGCATCTGTCTTGATTTTCAAACACGGGAAAGAGAATTACCACCAAGTTAGATAAAAAGCAATGGGCTTCTGAGTGGATGCCCCAGGCTAAATTAATTGAGCCACAGATTACACAGTTGAGTACACAAGGCCAGATCTCACATCAGTAGATTGCACCATTTGAGTGGCAATATCAGTGTCTGGAGGGTGCATGAATTCAGCTCTGCAATAACAAACCTGCAGAGAGCTCAGAGGGTCAAGGCTATTAGGGACCTGGACACTGGAGTACAGACAAGTTGTTAAACCTCTGATGTTTGCAACACAGTTACATCCCTTAGGAAGTAAATTTTACAAAGTTTATGAATCTTGCAATATTTTTTCTTATAGATACATTTACTAAATTATTGGAGGCTTTCCATCTGAAGTTTTTGTACAGGGACCTTTTTCCATCCAGCTCTGATAATTACTTTCAAAAATTGTTTTTAAATTACTTCTTAGTTTGGTAGGGAGCAGGAGTTACAGAAGTGCACCTTTCTCTAGAGATTTTCTCTCCAAATAGACTTCAACAGGGACAAGGAAAACCATTCAGTAAAGACTCAAGACTATTTTTCCTTGGGTGCTGCCCAACTCCCAGTACTTATGGTGGTAGCACTCCTAGGCACGGTAGGATTACAGCATCAAATCAGAAGATTTAAGGGAGCACAAATTTTGAGGCCTATCCCAGGAGGCTCAGGAATTGGTTTGCCATTTCACAATGCTAAGCAGAGGGGAAAAAAGGGAACGAAGAGATGATAGACCGAGACAAACCTTGGTGAAAAGTGGGGCAGACCAATAACAGCTATTCCTAATTGCCATTCCCCAGGTAGGAGCACTTGGGCAGCCCTTCGAAACATCATGAGTGGCTTGAATTGCTTTATTGATATTTACTTTTCCTTCACCCTTAGTGATTTATACAAATAAGAGATTAGAAGAAGGAAAAGCAGCAATAGCCAGGAGGGAAGAGAAGGGTAATTAGTGCTGTGATGATTGAGAAGATCAGTAGGATCCTAGTGATGAGGGAAGAGACAAGAGGAAAGAAATGGACTGACAGGCATTTAGTATTTCAAGCACAGAAAAGCTCTTGCAGCTAGGGATGCTGAAGCGAGACTTGCTTATTATTATGACTATGACAAAGCAGAAAAAAATGGAACACACATTGATTAAAGCAGCAGGCATCTCCCTTGGATGCTGAGACTCAGCAAGGGGCTGCAGCTTCCCAAGGAGGCAAGCATTTAGATTTCAGCTATTCCAAGACATGGACCATATGTTGGGGCCATCTGGAGACTGCTTTATTTGATGGATGTCAGATGCCTCCAAAGGCACCAAGGAAGGAAGCTGAGATATTGGTAACTGGTTGATGCTGAGGGCACTTAACTAAAGATGACCCCACTTCATCACAATTCACACCTGCTCTACAGGAGAAGCTCAAAAATTGTCTTCCCAGTGGAGATGATAGCTTCTGTAGCTTTCAGAAAGCAGTGGCTCCCAATGAAGCACACACTCATCCTATATCTGACACAGCTGGTGAATTCAGTGGGGTGGCCCTCGCTGTGCTCTCAGCCAGCAGCCAACAGCTGATCCATGGCACCAGCTGGAGTGTCCCATGAAGCACCAGACCTGAATTGTCACTGCATCATCAAAAGACATGTTGTGTCAATGGATAAAGCAATGGACAATGCCATGATGCAAAGGGCCCTCTATGTCTTTGGAGACCACCCTGCTCTTTCAGCACCTCTTGAGAAGACTTGCCAGGAAGAGAAGTTCCACAGGAGCACCATCACAGTGCAATGGAATAAAGGAGAGAGAACACCTATGTAGCAACTCCTGGCAGACAGCTCTGCAGCGCAGCTCATGAGGGACATTTTTCTTTCAACTCCAGAAGACAGGTAGCCAAGGGCCTGGCATGGACAAGTCAGATAGCAAAGGTAAAAGCATACCCCTGTCCAAGCCATAGAAAATCCCTATTTTGCAGTTCAAAAAAACCCAACAGCAACAAACAACAACAATCACCACCGAAAAACCCCTCCAAACTAAAACTAACAAAAAAAAAAAAACCTTCAAAAACCAGACACTCTTGAAGGCAGGCAGTGTTTCTCTGTGTGAATGCACTTTGCGTCTAGCAGACACCAGAAGCACTTAAGTTACAAAGACCAGTAGGTAGAAACCCACCTGCCAAACCATAACCAGCCTTTTTGCTGAGATGCGTGCAGAGAATCAGGTTTTGTCTTGCACCAGCAGCAGGTGGAAGAAAGCACAGAGTGCTCTGACTCAGAACACGCAAAAAAAGCCCAAAAAACACATCTCTAAGAGCATCTTTCAGAAAACAGCTCGCTAGGCCACCCTGCACTTTGTTCCTGCCTGGAAAAACAACAGTAAACACTTTCTTCCACAGCATTCAACAAGAGAGCTTGAGAAATCATCTGAATACAAATGCTCACTACCCTCAGCATACGGAGGTCTCCATGATTCACATCCAAAGGCAGAGTGTAAAACATATTGCTACTTTACAGCTCTCCTAATAGTCTCTCACCAACACACTGCACTGTTTTAATAGTCATGGGGATTACAGAGCAGGAATTGGCAAACTATAACCTCCAGGGCGTGGCGATGCTGTCCTGCTTCATGCTCTGCTTCTCAGGGAAAACAGGAACCCTTCTGGAAGAATCCAGCTGTGAGGCTGTCAGCACCATCACTGCTGCAGCCTGAGCCTCGGCGCTGCCTGCAGGCTTCACACGCCATTTGGGCTGAGGTGCCTGATTTCCCCAGTGTGGTTCCAGAAACCAGGAGCTGTCTGACAAGTCCTGATTTCTCTTGCTTGTTGCCAAACAGCGAGGCACAAGTCCTTGGTGAGGGAAAACTGAATTAGATGATGGAACAGTGACAATTAACCCTGGCTGAGAATTGGCTTCTGCTCTGGGCTCTCGTGAGGGTGTATCTCTGGAAAGGATGTGGGGGCAGGATAACTCCACTGGGAGATTTTGCCACTTCTTGCTTGCCCACAGAGGACCTCTACTAGCTGTTCAGTGGGAGTCAACCAGGTGTCTTGGAGTTGGAGGGATTTGACAAAACACAGGTTACATCCCACTGAACGTCTTCATTAGCAGGCAGCAAAATTATGCTCCTCTTACACAATTGGACCTCAAAGTAGAACAGGGTGAAGGCAAAGCAAGAGAGTCCTTCCAGCCCTCATCACCACTCAGGCTGCAGCTTGTGCTGTACGTCGCCAGCTCAGACAAGGACTGGGATTTGGTAAAGTCAAGTGACAAGAAAGTACAGAGGAAGGGTTATAAATATGCATCAGCCTCTCAGGCTGGAGATCAAGGACAATTTTATGAGAAAATCATTTTAGAATCAAAAAAGTGGTGGTGAGAGTGTATGTGAATGTGTAAAGCTTCATAATGGCAAGGAAACAATCCCGTCCTTCCTCCTGCACAGGAGGAATGGAGCACATTGCCTGCAGTCTGACAGAGGAACTTTAGAAGCTTAAATCTCCCTTTGTCCTCTCCAAGTTAAAAGTTTTTTTGGGATGGAGGCTGTCTTTAGCATGCAATTGTCCACCTGCTAAAATTGCAAAGGAACCTATTGCAGTTACTGGCAAACTAGAGCAGCAACACAAGTTTGGATGTAGCTGCATGTCTATCAGGAACACACAGGCCCCTGCTGTGCCTGGAAACCAAGAATTCTTCAATAAGTGATCACTCCAGAGATCCCCAGTGCTAGTAGTGATGATGTATTGATGCACTGCAAACCAACTAACAAAGACACTTCAAAATAGGGACTTTTTAGGTTTTGAAAAACTGCAAAGTAAAATGAACAGCAAGGGTCTTTATGAGCTAATCGACTTGAAAAGACTTCTGTTTAGTCAGCAGATCGAACAGTAATTTATTTCCCCTTGGCCTAGGAAACAAAGAATCAGCACAAAAGGTGTAAACTGATAGTAGTTCTCAGACCTCACCTACTAACAGAAGAGAGAAACATTGCTCCACCTGCCAGAAATATTCCACTTAGTGACACCAGTTACCAGGAAACACACCTGATAAACTTTTCAACATTAGCTTACCTTTTTAGAACAGCCAGCCAGACCACTGCAATGCACGGTAGGGAATGCAGAGCAGCCAAGGATGCTGCACTCATTTCCATGGTGCCGGGACTGATAACTTCTCTAGCTCAGCATTATGCACCACGGTGAGTCAGTGTTCAGCTTTATCTTTGCAAGTAGTTTCTGTATACTTGAACAGCAAATAGCTTGGAGGAATCAATGAGGAAAATAAGGCACAAGGCAGAGCCTTGCTCATCCAGGAATCCTCCACACACTACATTTTCTCAACCACTCCTTAGCATCGAGGTGTAGCACTCATGTAGCTCAGTGAATTATTGGCAGATCTGGGTCTCTGGTTTCTTACAAATTCTACCCCTTATCCCCACCTTCCTCCAAGTGGTCCAGAAGCAGCTGGGTCAGGTGAGACCACACATGCACACAGCAGCAGCTCAAGGAGGGCTGAGGCAGCTGCTGATCTCCAGACTGAATTGTGATCCCCTACTGTCCATGTGAGCAATCGACTCCCGAGCATGTGTGGCTATTACCTGGGCTCATATGTTAAAATTAATAGTATCTGTCTCACTTCTGCAATATCTTTTCATCCAGATACTCTACAAAC
The DNA here is from genome assembly GCA_013396735.1 of Grallaria varia. Classification (NCBI taxonomy): domain Eukaryota; kingdom Metazoa; phylum Chordata; class Aves; order Passeriformes; family Formicariidae; genus Grallaria; species Grallaria varia. Next base: position 198,463 of record VWZG01012361.1, on the reverse strand, counting down.
AGTGCATCTGGTCTTCTTCTCATTGCAAAGAGAGCCATTAAGTTCAGTAGATGCAGCATCAAAGTCCATTAAAGCTTACTGGTTACTAGTACAATTGTTGGCATTAGCGGGGAGGTAAACTGAGACACAGAAGGACATTTTTCTCCAAGGTCACACAGTAAATCTACTGCAGAGCAGAAACAGAATTCAGTGCTTCTCATTTCCAGCCCAGGCTTTGACCATAATTACAAGTGAGAGATGAAATTTGGCTCCTATTCTAGAGGTTGGAGAAGTTCAGGACCCTGAATCTATTCTTGGCTTTTGCTTCCCACATCAACGTGTGACTTTGTATAGGTCAAATTCTGATGCCTGTTCATTCGGAGTGACTAGTCATGCCTAGGTTCCCCATATATGCAAGATGCATCCATTAATACTGGGTTTGACAGGGTTTGTGTGCAAATAAAAGCACTTCGTGCACACCGTCTCATTTTGATACTGTCACCTTCTGTTGACAACTAGTTCTTTGTCTCCTGCACCACACCAGAGAGCATTAACAGCTGTGTTTCTCACTTAGCAGATATCCTGATGACAGAGATGAATTTAGGCAAACCAGAGAAACCTCAAGAACACAAATCCCCTTTATTCTCTCACTAAGCACTGAGGAACAGGCACACTAATGTAAGGAACGACCTTTCCATCCCTGCCCAGCTGACCTGCCTCAAACCACCTCCATCCCTGTGAGAGGCTGCAGACCTCAAAAGGTCTCCCTTAGCCAGTCTGGTGTCACCAAGAACTGCTTAGGTAAAAATGCCACTGTTAGAAAACACTAACTCGTTCAAACTAGGCTGTTTCAAAGAAATTGCTGTTAAAAACAGAGCTTACAGTTTAAGCAAAACATAACAAAAGAAAACCCACAAACAAAAACCCTAAACAAATGCAAAGCAAAAAAGAAAAAAAAAAGGAAACAAATGTACAAAAAAAAGCCCCAGCAAAAACCCCCAAAATGCTAACCGACAGCTACAAAGAGGTGATGCTTGAGTTCCTTCCAGCAGCACTGCCTGCTCAGAGTTCTGCTCTGCCCAGCTTGGAGGAGAGCTTGGACATAGCACCTACACATCCTGTCCTTGGGTTTTCACACCCAAGGGTCTAAAAACCTTCATATACAGACAATATACACCAAATCTTGACTTTTTTTTTCTCTTTTTGCAACACCCAACCTTGTGTTTCCCGGCCAGACAGCAGGTCAGCCCAGCTGCTCTGTGTCAGGCAGCACAGCGAGCGTCAGACACGCGGCAGCGCCAGCAGGGGACAGGTTCAACTGCAGCCACCCTTCTGCGATACTTGTTCCAAATGCTCATGAGGTCACATACACGTCCTTGGGAGATAATGGACAATATTAACTCCTATTTCACGGGAGCCTAGCCTCATCCTCACAGTGAGGAGAAGGCAAAATTGGTAGATGTGGATTTGAAGACATGGTTCTTCCTGGCCTCCAGTTCTGTAGACACTCATTTTTGCAGCTGACTGCTGTATTTTCACAGCAGCTGAGCAAACTCCAGTTGAAATGAAGAGATTTTGAAAGGTTCAACTCTCTTAAAAGTCAGCAAAGGAGAAACTCTGACCTTAGCAATTTCAGTCATAATTTTGCCTTTGAACAGCCCTAGATCTGGGACTTCATTGATAGTCCAGAGTGTAGCTGGACACTGGAATAAACTCTCCAGGTGGTCACAGCACCAAACCTGAACGTGGTTCAAGAAGTGTTTGGACAATAATCTCGCACACATGGTGTGACTCCTGGGGATGGTCCTGTGCAGGGCCAGGAGTCGGACTTGATGATCCTTGTTGGTCCCTTCCAACTCAGCATATTCTGTGATTCTGTACTTAGAATTGCAACCCCCATTAAACTCGCCCAAAGCAGCACAGTGAACAAATAAGGCCAGCATTGTTATTTGTTTGGGTATTCTACCTAACAAAGACCTAGTCGTAGTCCCGGATCAATTTCTATGAAAGCTGAAGTGCAATACCATTTAATCTTCATTTTAACATTTCTAGTGATGGACTGGTCACCATAATCCTCAGTATCAGATACTGCACCCATGCCTAATTAGCTTCACTGCTAAACCTCAATTTATTTCTGGTCAGAATATGCCCACTTTTCATTTCCAGCCACTGGATCTTGCAGTACATTAAAAACCGTTCTCCATCTAGATACCAGACAGATCAAATCACTCTTCAATTAATCAAATTCCTCCAGCCTCTCACTATAAGTCACACTTTCTGATTATTCTCATACTATTCTCTGACATGTTTTTCCCCCAATATCTTTTTCTGATTATAGGTATCAGAAACTGCCTCAGGTATTTCACAAGAGATTTCACCAGTCCTTATTTCAGAGAAAACATATTCAGTTTCCTGCTTCTCCAGCTTCCTGTGCCTGCCCTCACTGTATTCAGTTGCCAGCACAGAGATGCCCAGGCTGGGTCTTTGCTGCTGGGGCAGCAGGCACACCCCATCACCCCTGCACGGCAGGCACAATGGACGGGAGCACGGAGTGCTCACATTGTCCTGAGGGCTCTGGTTCACCTGACTAGTGAGGCTGCCCTGCACCTTTTCAGACTTTCTGCTTCTCAGAAACAAACCACCCTCTCGATTCGCTGAGTCTGAACACCTGCTTTTAAAAGTAACACTTTGGATACCCTTTGCTTGTGCTAATTCATGAAGCAACTTCATGGTCCTCCATAAATGACCTGTTCTCATCTTCCTTACCCTTTCTCCAGCCCACATACCACTGAGCAGTGGACAGCTGCGAACTGACCTCAGACAGACCCCCACTACAGAGCACCAGGAGCTGAACCAAGCGTCCTGAATCGCAGTTTGCTACTCCAGCAGCCACTTGTAATTCTGAAAAATAGACTCCATTTCATAGATTAAGCTATTACTTTTCAAGACTGCCATAATAATGATGCTTAACATTCCTGGAGCAATTTACATTTTCCAAGCACTGCAAAAATGTTAATTAACAGCATGCTTACACCAGCTTTGGAAACCAGTCACCTCAAAAGTGCTGCTCTGCTCCTTCATTCACATCCACTCATCCCAAAGAAGTATCAGAAATCATTTAACTCTCATGTTCCTAGTAATCTTTTAATCTACCAATTATTTGAGCTTAATTTAAGGTTCAGTAACTAAGTGGAACTAAGGATAATAACACAAGCTTAATAAATGCATGTAATTCTGGATGCCTATTAAATGACCAAAGAAAAGTCTGTATTACAAAAATCTCAGTGTTCACTGAATGTGTTGCATACTACTATGTTTTTTCAAAAAAAGTCATAAATTTAAAGAAGTCTGACTTGTAACTGCCTCACAGCATTTCCAAAATTCACTCTATTTTCTCCTTGCACAATTCAGCTATCATAACCTTTGAAACTCACTGTAATAGTGCCTTATATTGGAAGAGACTGGCACAAATCCACAAAGGATCATCTATTTATAAGAAAAAAAAAAAATCCAGAGGTACTGGCTGACACATTTTATGAAGAATAACACTCCTGCTTTAGGGAATAAGCCAAATACTGGAGGTTGGGAAGACACTTTTCTAACAGAAGCATTGATCTGTGGCTGCTTTGTGAGCGGGCTGGCAAGGCATTGGCCCTTAGACACGGGCAAAGAGATAATGGACAAAACCAACCATAAATCACAGCTAGTGTGACAGCTTCCATTAGCTGGCACTTGCCAGGCTCATTGCTGGATCTGAACTTCATAAACACTTTAAGGTATTTGGATCCAAATGTTTCTACATTCCTCAGCCTCTGTGGAGGTTGGCAGAGCTACACAGGCACTTTAAGAGGTGATGGCACAAGAACTGAAAATCAAATGTCCCCTGCCATAGATAAGGGGAAGAGTTGCCAGTGACTCTTGAAGCCTAATTTCATCCATCGCTGAGAGCAATACACAACAGAAAGCAGCTTATGCAGTGCCCTGCTGAGCATCATCTGTTTACTGTGTATACTGCATTTCTTAAAAAATGTGTGAAAAATGAAAAACTATTTAAGTCCAAATGCTGAATTTGCAGACTCCAGCCTTATGCCAGACAAGATGTTGATCTTAAGCTTGTCAACCTGAAAGACATTTAAAGAAGTGGCTTTCTTGCATTGGAGCATCTGAGCGAGATGAAGCCCATCTGGAACAGGTACAGAGCAGGGTCAGCAGGATCAGTCAGGAAATGGAGCTGCGCACAACAAGGACCAAAGCAGCTTGGCCCATTTAAACCCAGCAAAGAAGAATGCAAGAGGGAATATGATCCTCCCTGAAGTATTTATAGGACAGCATTGGAGCCCAGCACAGATAAATATGGCCAAGAATACACATAACCTAGAAACTAGAAAGGTTTGATTGGCCCAAGACTGCTCCAAAACAGCTTCCCAGCAAAATGCAGCTTTTAAGAGGGCACTTGAAGTTCATGAACATGGTGTACAATGAGGTTTTCAGCAACGGGAGGAAGCCAGGCCATCTGGTCAGGGAAGTCTTTGCCCCTCCTTGGCTGGCACAACGCCAGATTGCGAAGGTGGAAGGGGATTTTAATCAGATTCCTCTCTACAAACAGGCTTCAGTTTCCCACCTATGGCCCAGCTGCTGTCTAAACATTGTCACTCAGTTTTGAAACACAAATACCCAGAGCGAAAATTCACATTGATGTTTCTCTTGGGATAATAACAGCTGCTCTCTAATTAGTGCTTCATACAGATTTACTTTTGCTAAATGCCCACTCAGCTCAGTGAAGGTTTAACAGGAAAAAGAACAAACAAGGAACTCAGGAATTTGATTAATGAAGGGTTAGAGCCAGCTTCGAGTAAGAGCCACCACTGGGAGTTACATTCACGCTTGCAGGAGTAAACTTTTACATAAATAAAGTTCAGCTGTCCTCAGTCCCATGCAGGAAAATAAAATAGTTGCTGCATCTGTTGTCACTACTTGCAGACTCCCGACAAAATTCAGGCAGCCAGCAGCAAAGCAGCCGTGGCTGAGGACATCATCTGCAGCAAGAGAGCTGCAACTGCCTTTTGCTGCATGAATGAGGCAAAGACCCAGCTATGACACTGTCCCTACCCACGGAGCACTTCACCTCCCAGGTCAAATGCTAAAGCACCACTTCAGTCTGTCAAGAACTCCCCAGGCAGTGGAGAATACCAGCTGCATGGTATGTGACAGACGTCTGGGCACACAGGTGGTCATATTTTCTACATAAGTGCCTTCAAGATAAGGGATCTTCCACTTTGAGACATGATTTCATGCTACGATTATTCTCTGTGCTTCCTCAGGAAACAATTCCAAATATGTGGATCTCAAAATCCCAAATATCCATTGCAGTTGAACTTGCTGCACAACAGGCTGCACTTGCAGAGAAGATTTAAAGCCATCAAGGAGCTCCATTGTCTACTTCCTTCAGAGAAGCCAGACTGGGACAAAACCATGTTAACTGGGGACCACGTAAACCAAGAAAGAAGTTTATTTGGGACTTGTGCTGAGAAACTAAAGTATCACCTATTATGTCCAGAGAGATTTCCCTGAAAAAAGTGTCCAGGCTTTCTTTAAAACTAGCAACCTGCTGGTGCTCCTTCCCACCATACAGTCTTAGGCAAGTTACAGTATAGACAGAAAACTGACTTTTATGTCACATTCACAATGACCTAAAGAAAGCGCACTTGATTCCACAGTATAACTTATTCATAAGACACTCTCATACTATGTATTGCAGCTATGATTTACTTATAAAGCATTCTTGGTCTGACATGTTTCCAGAATATGTTCTACTTAGCTCTGAAATGTCTGTTTATTGGAAATCAATCCATATAATTGTTCAGAATATATATATGGAAGTCCCAATACCACACTCATTGAGAGATCTGTGGGTTTGTGTTAACACTTGCACCATGGCCTAAGGAGGAAAAGAGAAGCACCACAGGCATGACAAGCCTGTTGGGTAAGTACCACCAGCACTTGTTTCTCCCACTTGAGGGACACGATGTTTTTGCTCAGAAGGAGTCCTAGGATGAGTTCACAACATGGAAGACCAGGAGCAATGGGTTGAGCCATGCAACTAAATGCACTACTAGATCAGACTAGTCCTCAACTGGGCCAGTGGTCTAAACAGTATATTTTACCAAACAAGTCTTTATGCTGCTGCCTTCGCTGACCCTTTGCTTTTCCCCCATTCTGTGTACAGACCATAGCTCTTGATGCTCCAAGAACAAGTAGGTTAGAGAAGGTGGACATACAATGAGAAAAAAAAATAAATCTGGGTTTACACTGCCCTTGAGTAAATCCTCCATTAAACCCACTGAGATTGCCTAGGACACACATCACAATAACTCAAGGGCAATATCTGATCCTGACAAGCCTCTTTGGGCACACTAGGCATGCCTGTCTGCCTTCCCCTCATCTTCACCAGCAGTGCTGGTGCTTGCTGCTACCTGCGCTGGCGGAAAAGGATTGTCCCAGGAGCAGTCCCCAAACACTTGCGACTGCACAAACCTCAGGATTTTTTGAAACAGAGCTTGAGAAACTCTAAAATACTTCGGTGGTTTTCATAGGCTTGTAAAATGCAATAATTTAGCAGGAAAATAGAGGCCTTCTAGCAACCTGCTAGAGAGCTAGAATCAAAGTTTCAGTAAAGTTTTCTGTTTCAACTTTTACCTCTTGCAACAAAAAAGCCTCTTTGACTGCATTAGGAATGGACTCTTGCTTCTCCTCCTCCAGCCATCTTTTCCAAACTTTCCTAGCAGTCAGTACAGAAGCAATGGCAAGTATATTCAGAAACCCCGGTAGGTATTCGCAAGAGCAATGCAGGGGACTCTGCAGATGCCCAGCAGCATCAGGATGTGAGCAGGTGGTCCTGAGCTCTGATGGAAAACCCTGAAGCTGAGAACACGTGTGCCCTTGGGTTAAGCAGCGTGCCCACAGCTCTGGCAACATCATCTAGAAGTGCCACGTGTGACATTTAGGAGGATTGTCAGGGCTCAAAACTACTGTCAGATTATAATGAGTGGGTCACTATAAACCTGCCAGCTTGTATCAGGAGCACCAGCAGAAAGATGCTCTTGTCAAGATCAAACATACATTCAGGGATTGTGTGGGGAAGGGCACAGGGTTTCTGAATGCTGGTGTTTGCTTCCAGTAAACCTACAACATGGCTGAGAGACCTGGAAAAAGAATCACCCTTGTTTTCATAAAGTTGAGGATATATTTACCACAGCAATAAAACCTGCCGAGACCCCAGAGAGAACACAACTGCAAGTGGAAATAAGCAGCTCATACCAAGCAGCTCCTTTTTAACCATGTCATTAGGAGGCTGGCTCTGCAGCACACGGAGCCCCCAGCAATGAGCACAAGAGGGGATGACAGGTAGGGGGGCAGCAGCAGCTGGTGTCAGAGAGGTTTCAAATCGTTCAGTCCAGAGCCATCACACTCACAGCAAAGGATATTCAGCCAGCCTCAGCTGCAGTCACACCCCCTCCTGGATGGGCCCATGGTGCCACCCCAATGGAGAAGAAAGCCAGGAAGCTCAAGGCCCTTTCATCTTCAATTGCCCAAGCAGCATGGCAGGAACAAGTGATTTATATGGTTTTAAGCCCTTTGGGCTCTTGCCACAGGCTGAGCTTTCTCCCCAGGCACCTGAAATCAGGAACCACTACTGAACAAACTATCCATCTAAACTGAGTTATGGTTTCACCCATCAAGGCCAGGACCAAGGAAGCCAAACATCACCAAACCCACCCTGAATCATCAAGGCTCAGGGCAGCAAATAACTTATATTTTATATATCACAGTGCCTTGGCTTGGCCTCATGTGGGGTCAGTCAGAGACTTTTATCTCATATTTGTTTCAGTCCTTCTCAAGAAAAAGAATTCTTTAAAATGATTAGTTGTCCTCAACGGTAATTAATTATCCCCCAGTAGTGAACTGAAATGACAGTGACATTTCTGCTTGAATCCTCAGGGGAAAATCTGGTTGTCTTGCTATGCTCTCTAAACCTGACATAAAGTTAAAAATAAGAAGTTTAATATGCAGTCCGCAGGACTTTTTCTGCCTGTAAGGCAATCCCAAGGGATGTCTCAGTTCAACTGCAAACTCAAAGTCCCACTGTCCTAGAGAAGGCAGTGACATTTATTTCCCTCTTATGCAGCTCAGGCTCAGCGAAACACTAGCAGGAACCAAAGAATTTGTCAATTAATACAACTGAAGTTTCAATAAAAGTTTTTAAACGTGTACGGTACCCCTGAAGAAGCCTGCTTAGAGCTGAGAGAAACAGCATGAGGAAAACCAGAGATTTTGGCTTCCAGTCACTGGGAGCAGATGTCATACCTACAGATGAGCAGAAACTGGATGGGCAAGGACAAACAAATTTGTGTTTCTGCTCTTAATTAGCCTTGCTGGGTTAAAAGCTGTAACTTGGGGAGCAAATCAGGTCTGTCTTAAGGTGATTTTCCAGCTCAGGTTTCTGGTCTTGATATAGGTCCCTATTTGTTAAGTTTACCCACACAGGTCAAAACCCAAGATTACTGAACACAGATTTTGATTAATTCATATCAGTTCTTCATTCAAAGCTAGAAGTTTTTACAAGCTCATTTTAACATCCCCTATTTTCTTCTGTTTCATTAATAAAGCAATATCTTGGAGTAAGAACAGAAACATTCCCAAAGGATTAGTCTAATTTCTCACCCTGCTGAACTGACAGTGCATTTCCCTCACACAATTGTAATGAGAAAGCAACTACTGAAAGTGAACCAAACCCTCAGCATTAAATCCCAGCGTGCTGTAAAAGCCAGGCTGGTTGTCAGTTGTTCTTTCAAGTACAGGGAGTTTGTTTAGGCAAAATCTATTTTCAGAAAAGAGGAAAACAACTCTTTTTCTAGATCATCTTCTGTAACAGCACCTCTGTCTCCTCAGTGTTTGCACAGCTCTGCCAGAGACCCCCAACCACAGCCCCGGGCAGGCTCCCCAAGGTGCAGATCAATGGCACCAGCACGTCCAGCTTCTCCTGGAAGGCTGGTTTAGGTCTGGCAGGGCTTGTCACAGCTGTCATGACTTTTGACCTGAGTTAGGAGGTCCAGGGCAATCTGACCAGCCTGCCAGACCCCCTGCAGCACTGCACAGGTCCAATAAGGCCTCCCAGAACATGGAACAAGAAGAAACAGTGCAAAAACACCCTCCTGAGGTTTGGACACAGAAATCCCTCCAGCACTCCAGGTGTTTTATTTTGTTTGGAGGAGGTTTTGTTGTTTGTGGGTTTTTTCCTATTATTCACAGTATCCTACATTTCCATTACTCTCAACCACAGCATAACAGTTCTTTAGGGCAATTATACAAATTTTTCCATATCTATGTAAGTTTATGTCTCCAGCCATTCCAGACAAAAATTTCTCTCAACTCCTTTAAGCAAAAGGTTGCCCTGGCACAGGCGTGTGATCTTTCTCCCACCCAGCTTCTCACAGTCCACTTCTAGACGTAGCAAGGGTTTTACTACAAGCTGTTTTAACCCTGATCTTCTCTGTGGCATCTACAACAGCACTACCCTGTCAGAGTGGAAAAAAACCACAAAACATTGTCACGCTTTTTGCTCCTGCCACAGGGCTTGGATATGCTTGCTTGGAAAACACGGCTGCCTCTGCATAGCCTGGTTAAAAGCTTGACTGTAATCCCAGGCTCTGAGCAGGCTCAGTTTAAGCCACAGCATGCAGTTTGCAAGGTTTACTTCCCTGGGAGAATGGGACCCCAGCCCAGCCACAGCACCCTGTGTGAGAGCATCCAGCAACATGCTGTCCCATATGCCGCTTCCCATGGGTGTGTTGGAGCCGCTCCAACGCCACGGCAGAGCTGCCTGCCCACGTCCAGCCCAGCACGTGCCTCAGTCACGCTGCAAGCACAAACACACCATTACGCAACAGCAAAACTGACCAGGATGGAGCCACCGCAAAGCACAGACCCCCACCCATGTTCATGCACCCCCCTTTGTTCTCCCCCCACCTTGCTCAGCTTCCAGCCCCCAGGTGCACTGCCTGCAAAGCCTGCAAGACAAGGTGGCTGCAGCCCCTCTGAGCAGAAGGTGACCCCTTCTGAATCTTTAATTAGGCCCATTCTCTGCCTTGTTCTGCCCTGTCCTCTGCATTAACCCCTTTCTGCAAACATGAGGTTACACACTCTACCATGCTTTCACGTTTGTCTTTTAGGCCCCTAAAACAAAAGCCATTCCAGGAGGCACAATCCTTCTGGTGAACATTATTGCCCACATACTGTAGGCTAAATGAACTGTCTGTGCATCCCCCAACCTCCGTTCATGGGAAAACAGCACCATGCACACAGCAAAGTTGATTGGTTTTCTTTAATATGCTCAATGAGTTGACACATAACAAAACTTTCATGCCCACAAATGAGAATTAAATCTTTTACTCGTCTAAAAGTGCTCAAGTCCCTCAAGTTATTTTTTTAACATGTGGTTTTCCAGGTCCACCACACTACCAAAACCCTTGCTAGGGATAAATTCAGTTTCTTTATTTTAGTTACATGATAAGGCAGAAAACATAAAAGAGAGACAAAATATCAATTTTGCAAAAGAAAGTGGCTTATATTATGCTTCAGCAGTTCTGCTCATGGTACAAACATGAGGCTAGTGCAAAAGCTGTGCCTTAGTGCAAATGGCACTTTGCTCTTCCATCCAAGTAATTTAAACTACACAGAGCACATGCCAATAAATAAGCAGAGACACCTTTTAGTAGATGGCATCCAGTAACAGAGGCAGAGAGATCTGTATTCCAGACATAGACACTCAACACATGCAGCCTAGAAAGCTCAAAAAACCAAAACATACAAACACACCAAAAAACCCAAATTTCAGCCCAGACTTCAAAGCCTTGCATTCACAGGCTTTTGCAGAGAGAATTACATCAAACCTCTTACACAGCTCAAATCAGCAGATACTTTTGAAAACCTGGCTGTAAGACACTCACTGCAGGTCACTGCCCACACTGGAGCTCAGCAGAATTAAATCCTCGAACCAGCCAGAAGCTGCTCTTGTCCCTCATAAGCACAGCAGCAGCACTGCATCATTTACTACAGATTTCCTGCAGCCACTGCCAAATATGGCACTTTGGGACATTTATTTTAAGTGTCATTGTTTTCTGTGCATTAACATATGCTCCAGTCAAACCCTTTATTCATCCTTGTCAGCTACGATGAGCCTTGTTACAGCCCAAATTAAAGAGTCTTGAAAGCACTGCCTTAATTGATAATCAGGAGAAGAAAAACAGATTTTAATAAATAAAAGGAACCTAAACCAAGTTAAAATCCCTTTCCTGATACGCATAGCTGACATGGCTTTTAGCTATTCTTTCTACAAGAAACACCAAGTCCCTCAGGGACTGAATCAAGCTGCCAAGATGGGACATGGACAGCTCCTACTGCCACTCTCCTAGGAAGGGACATGAAGTCCCCTTGGATTCACAGGGTTCTCCCCATTCCTCAGGTCTGCAAGGGAAAGCTTTATCAAGCCCTCTTTTCTCGAGAGCAGATCATCTTGTTGATCTTTGTATGGCAGTAAGTCCTCAACAGAGGTGATACAACTTTAAATCACTATCATTAGCCTGAAGCATCAAAGCACCCCAACAATCAAAGTTATTTTATCAGCTAGACTAAAATTCCCCCTTTCCCAGAGCAGCCTCTAACATTTTTAAGTTCAACAACAAGAAGTCTTCCTGCAGAACTGAGATTCACAAGATCCAAGTACCTCACCTCGGGTCAGCTGGCAAAGTTCACTGAAGGCCCCATGAATCATCACCCTGAGTGACAAGACCAAGTTCTGCACATAATTCCATTTGCACGCACATGAAAAGCCCCACGAACCACCACAGCTGATATCAGCCTTAGAGAAGGAAATCTAGTTAATAGCACATTAAGAAGTTAAATTCCATTATTAATGAAAATATCTCCAGCACAGCAATTATGCAGCACCCTTAGAGAAAGCTGCCAGGAGACAGAGCACTACCAGGAGCAGAGCTGGCACTAGGATGTTTGGATATGGACTAGCAGAATCGCTGCCATGCTGTGCTTACTGTAACCTACCCAGGTAGAAAATATGACTGCAAACATCACCTTGTGTAGCTAATTACAGATCTACAACAGCAGGCTAATAAAAGGCCGTGTGTGTTCGGAGAGGGAAGAAACATTTGGTGCTCACAGAATTAAAATTCTCCACTCAGGGGGGATGGGTGATAAATAAACCAATTCCACACAGAAGTCTTAAGTGCTGAGAAAGAAAAATTCCACAGTAGAGGCTGAAAAACAAATTGGGGTTAATTAACATCCATGAGTCAAAGCTTGCCTGACAGCTTGAGCAGGGAGAGATGGCACAGCCTCCCCGAGGTAAGTCAGCACCGCACGGCAGCTCTCTGCTACCGGCCAGCTTGTGCAGTGAAGCAGCACACACAGAAATCCTGAGCAATTCTTCTTTCAGTTTTCCTCTTTCATGAACAGAAGTGAGACAGTGGACATACCTAGTTGAACATTTAAACAGTACACTGTGTGTTCATGTCAAATAAATGTTTTTAGAATTATTGCCAAACTTCAGCAGGAATGAGCACTTTCCACTGGTGACACCACATGTTGCCCCTTCTCTTCCATCTTTCTTGAGTGTGCAGGCAAAACCAAAGTCTCTATCATCAGGTGCTAAAAGCACTAATTCCCATTACTGGACTAGAAGAAAGCCATCACTTTTCCATGTGGGACAATGACATGCCAAGAAACAACTGGCATCAAATAGTTGTTGCAAAACCACTCTGAGCAAGGTACAGTAAAAGCTGGCTTTGCAGTTGTTTGATTTCACACTAATGAACAAATTAAACTTTATTTCTATCATCTTTAACATTCATAGTGGCAGGCAGCTGAGGAAGCACTTGAGTTTTCCATGTGTCAGCTTATAGGCATATATGCAGTTTTTATGGCTAAGCATTATGTCTCCTACTGTTACTTGTGATCTAGACCAGCTTTGTTTTTCCTCCCTTGATGTAAGAATCTAGCTTTAAGGAGTTTTTTTCAACTAAGTTGCGAACAAAATTGAAATAACTACAGCAGATTAATTGGCAGAGACAGAAAAGCTCCCTGGGGTGCTACAAAATGATGAAGAAATTACAGAACTACCTAGAGGACACTAAAGATGCACCTACACATACACAAACAGGTATTCCTCAGCCTTGTGTTCTATAAAGGTGATTGTGAAAGCTGCAGTCCTGCAGGGTTTCAGTCTGACCTTAGAACAAGTGCAAAATAAAGAGATGTGCATGGAGAAACCTGCCAGTCAGAAGGAGAACCACCACCATCCTGTTTTGGATCACAACTCCCATCGTGCAGCAGCCCTTGCAGTCACTTGGCATCCACTTTGCTGACACACAGCCAATGGTCTCTGACCCAGCAACGTTTCTCTGAAATGGTAATACCACCAGGAATGTGTGACCGAGGGGATTCAGGTCCTGCTTCTTTCAAGATGACCCCTGAAACGCTGAGCTCGTGATGTTACCAGCATCAGCAAGCAAGGAAGGCAGCCAAGAGCAAAACGTGTTTTATCTTTCCATCAGCAACTGAAGTGGGCCAGCATTCAACAGCACACAGTGCCAGTATTTCTTCGAACCCCAAACAGATATGCAGCTTTCAAATTCACGTAGAAGGGGCTGAATCCTGCAGCTTCTAAATTTCAATTTCAAGTGCTGCTCAAGGCAGTAATGAGATATTGCCTCTACATTACATGCACAGATAAAGTTCTCCTATCTGGGCCAATTTTCACCACTGAGATGATCAGAACAGGCTACTCAAGTCAAATGCAGACAAAGAAGGAGCCTGAACCTGCCCAAGCCTCTCTGCAATGGTTCAACCCAAATGAACACACATCAGGACAGTCCCAGCTACATGCAGTGTTTGTAATCCAGAGAGACAAAAACACAAGATCACTGTTTCAGAAAGTGAATCTGCTCTTCAGGACAAAACATCCAAAAAAGAAATAAGAAATCTTCATATAAGTAGATGAAATCAGGATTTTGGGGCTCTCTTTCAACCCATGGGATGGCACAAGACACAGAAAGGACTCCTCTAGGTATGTGGGTGCACCAGTAAAACCAGCACCATCTTTTCACCAGCAGACTGATCCAGATGGTGCTTCTGGTGCAGTTCAGTGCACAGACCCCAACCCCATCCGTATGTGGTCCCTGGAAAGCTGTGCAAGTGTAGGGAGGACATCCTCCAGATCTGGAACTTACCTCCGATAGTTTTAAGACCTACAAACTGAGTGCCAGAACGCAAATACAACATCCTGGAATTAATTGTGCTGGTAAAACTCCTTGCAAAAGCCCTTACACATTTATTGGCCTGGAACAAAGCAGATCCTGAGCTGCATTCCGGCACCTGAAACAGGCGATATTCCCACTGCAGCCATCAAGGACACAGATGTCCCCTGCCTGGCAGCTTACATCAGCCTAAGCAGGGGGGCAGCATTTCACATGCACACCAAAGGAGAAGCAGGAGAATCCTCCATTGGTTACATTCTCTAGGAAGTCTATCGAGGCAGCCCTCAGGCACTGCATGCTTTCAGCCACAATGAGCTTTAAATATATATCAGAAATGCTGGTGCTCAGAGGCTACAGTCCATATATCCTGCACTAAAGGACTAGTACCCTTTGTCTCAACAGAACTGTCACTTTATGTTGTAAGAGCAAGAGAGCCAGTAATGCAAGTTTTTTTGAGTGCCTATAGTCTGCAATAAAGGTCCACATTTATGAACCCTGAACAAAATACAGCATAATTGCCCCTGTCCATTCCCCAGGAACAAAAGTGATTTTCATTTCTGCAAAAAGTACTGAAAGCTGTTCATTTGGGAGAATTAATTTGTTTAGAAAGGCTGCCTTTAGCTTTTTTGGACTTTAATTCAATTCTTTAATTACTTTAGTTCAGCCAGCAAAGAGCAGGAGTTGAGCAACAAGGGTCTGCACATAAAAGCATTTGAAACTGCTGGCTAGCTGTACTAAATATACACTGCAATCTGCCTGTCAGACTTATTTAGAAGGCAGCACTGTGTTCTGTATACTACATCACTATTATTGTATTTTCCAGGACAATGAATTATCCACTGGTAGTGATTTCTTATAGGTAAATGAGGCTGCTAGGTTGGGTTCATTAGCATCTTTTCTGCAGCCTCCAGCATTTAAATTAAAGATTCTCCCAGGCCATACGAAGAAACAAGTGTTTACTTAAGTGTTTTGCCAGCTTGCCAACACAAGCACCTCTGCATCCCACAGTCCTGCCTTCACTGGGGCTTGCAGAAGCTACAGAAACAAGTACCTGAGAACTGAGTAGCTCCTGGCAGAAATGGGATTCACTCCCTATGTCTAGTGTCAGGAAGTAGTCCAAAGTGAATATCCAGTATTTTTTGGGTGCAGGTTCCATTCTAACTGCCCTATGAACACACCTGGAATATCCCACCAAAAATCTCATGCTCACTTCTGCCCTCACACCCAGTCAAGGGGCAGGCACAGCTCCTGCTGCCCATGCCAGTCAACAGTGCAGAGCTACAGGAAATCCTCCTAGCCCCTGAGAACAGTGCTGTGATGCTCAGGGCTGACATTACCTTTCTAGCCTCTTGAACCTCCAGCCTCCCTCTCCAGCATCAAAGCTTCATTATTTCTACTGCCCCAAAACCCTGCACAGCCAACAGCACAAAGTGAGATACAGACAGGAGAGGGTTGCATGCTCAGCACAGAGGTTGGCTGCACTGAAATACTGCAGGTGAACTCAGAGCAAACACAGGGGCAAGGAAAAATGGTTGAATCTCCTCTGATGGCTCAGCTGGCAGCAGGGAGAAGAGAGGAAGCATCCTTCTGTTCAGGCTTTGTCTCCAAGACTTCCTCCATAGTGAGCCATTCACACTTGTACAAAGAGGCAACGCTGAAGTCAGTGATAGGACTGGGTAGGGAGAAAGGTCATACTTTGTGACAGGATACGACATGATGCAAAACTACATCTATGCGATATCAAAAATGGCTGCTGGTGGGAACTGTAAAGTGGGCATAGGGCAAAATCCAGCTCCTAGAATGACTTATTAGACAAAAATAATTTTAAAGGCTATGTTAAATTCAGTGCTTAACTGTCTTCTGCTGAACTAGTGAGGCAGTTAGTTGGCTATATCACTAGATTAGAAAACAGAATCCCTTTCACATACAGAACATGTAAAATAGTGCTAGTTGTGACTGAGTAAGCCCCTTCTATGATGTCTTAAAAGCCTGAGTAAGTAGCAAGTGTATTTCCAAGGAAAGTTTATTTCACTACTGCTCACCCTGGCACCAGCTAATTACAGAAGTACTGCAGATACCTGTGGTTTCAGGGTAATTGTAGCTGGTGTACACAAAGAGGCAACAACCATAAAAATTATTTTGCTACCACTTCACAGAAAAGTTTCTCAGAGCACTGTAGTTATTTGTATCATCTCAACTCCCCAATTTACAATTTATTTACAATTTATCAGTCATTTCAGAGTCATGGAAATCCAGGCTAATAATTTCAGAGATGAAACGAGGCAGGCAGAAAAGACTTGAGAGAAATCCCCTTGCACAGAGCAGGCTTCAACTCTTTCAATTCTGCTTGAATAGAGCACTAAGTCAGCTCTCAAACTCCACTAGCCTCGAACAGAGCAGGGCTGCACATGTCAGGCAAACCTTTACTAGCCAGAGAACCTCTATATTTAAGGGTTTCAGCTTCAGAAACAACTCTGGGAGGGAGGCTCTGTACAGCAAGTCCATATACCTAACGAAGTAACAGTTAAACATTTAATTTCTCAATCATGCTTTTGATCTGGTGAGAGGTGCTCTGGGTTGAAAGCACTGTAAAACCTACAGATGGAAAATAAAACCTTAGTATGGGGAGTAGCTTTTCAATTTCTGTCAGCAACAGTAAGGACAGGTATCTCTTCTATATCACGCTTTTAGCTCAAGCATCCACCTTCTCCAACCAATTCAGATCTTCTCCAAGAACACTTGGCTTCAAGCTCCAAACTGAATCCCGAGTTTTCTGAAAATTACAGCACTCATTAGATTTAAGATTTGATTAAGAGGCTTTCCAAGTCCAAAATTCTGGTAGTTATGCTGTAACAGGCTGTTCCACTACAAAACCCTAAAGGCAAAGCCAGTTCCAGGTCTAGTTTCCAAGAACAGCATGCACTCTGAAGACATGCTGCATTCTGCAAGGTCTGCCTGCCACAGCACCTTCAAGAAGTCACACCTACAGTCACATGCCATCAGCTGTTATGGGTCTGATGGACTTGACCTCTATAGCTCTTACGTGACCGCAGTTACTGCAGTATCTCTGGACTCCAATCTCTAAGCATGGTCTATGCAGTACCCAAAGCACAGCTCGGCCACAGCAAGTCATCCTCATGCACTGGACCATCACAGCCACAGAAGGGTGTGCACTCACAGCACTGTGGATGTATCAGAGGGAGACAAGGTGGCTTCAAAGCACGGAACCAGGGATGGGTAGCAGGTTAATCAAGGATTGAGTAAAACTCAGCACAGGCAGCAAAACCATCCTGAAAAAACCTTTATAGCCCTAACCAGGCCACTGTACTGCTTGGGCTGGGCTGCTCTTGCCACGTGAGCTGCGATGGAATAAACTGGGGCCTGACATCACGATGATGCGGCTGCACCAGATAAGAGAAAACCCTCCTTTGGCAGCAAACAGACCTGGAAAAGTAATTAGTTTTCCCAGAGTTATTAGGAAAGTGAGTAATTGCGTGTACAGCTATAGCAGTGCTGTAGACACTGCGCTCCGAGTGAGGGAAAGGCAAAGCTGAAACGAGATTTGTTTGCAGTTGTAATTGTTCTCTGCTCTGACTTTGTTCAAGCAGCTACAATTATTAATCTGTAAATTTCAACATTAAAAGCTGAGAACTAAATAGAGGCAAGGTCAGACAGAAAATAAAAATCTAATTTTTCACATTACATTAATTTTTTCCAGCTGAGATAGCTTTCTCTTTGAGCTGATATTAAGAGCATACATATTTTAAGTAAGTCTCACCAGCCACACATGCCATCAGCAGATTGTGACATAACAAAAAATAATTGAAGTAATTGTTTTAAGGACAAACTATATTCACTTCAATTTAGCTAAGGTAACAGTTTGCAGAGCTGAAATCAGACATGAGATTCTGCACAGAATTTATTTTCATGCTACAAGTAACTCCTTAGATTCTTCTCTGTGAAGAGAGAAGCCATGGATAACAACCTATGTGTGGATCAAAGTAGATCAGTGGAAGAAAGCCCTGTTGATGCTAAAGTCTTCCCATGGGGAAAAAAACTGAAAAGCATGGACACAAACTCCAGAACCCATGTTCAACTATAGCAGTGAGAGAAGGAGAATATTCTTAGCCCGGAGCCAAAAATAAATTAATGTAATTACCCCAAACAACAAGAAAAAGCCTATTACAAAATAGAAGAGAAATCTGCCTCTTTGTCAACTAAAGCAAAACAGTTTAATATCTCCTACATTCTAGTTCAAATGAAAAGTGGAAAAAAAAGAAAAGGGAACCTAGGTTAAAGAAATTCACCTTTTCCTCCCAAACCCTAAAACTAGAAACTGTTTCAAAACATTAAAAACTTTTCATGAAGCACAGCATCTAGGACCATTTCATGTTGAAATCACATTAGCACATTTCTTTCATAGAGCAGCCAGGTTGGTTCTCACTTCTTTAATAACTAAGCTGTAAAACCTTTTCTATTCACCAAATAAGCAAGTTTGTGCTGCTACAGAAATATCCCACTGTAAGGACAAATCTGTCTTGTGATTAACTCCACAGCAGCAGAATCCCACCAGGGATGAATTAAACAACATCATTTTTCCACTTTTTCCAAAATGAGGACTCAGGTGTTTTCAAATCCTTTTCCATTCATCTTTGCTACAGCATGTGTAGCTTGCAAAAAAGTTCCCTTTATCATCTTCTGTAATTAATTTTCTCTGAGGTGGACAGCAGAAAACAACACACCCATGAGAAACTTGTGCTCCATCTGCAGGGAACTGCAGCATCACATATCAGAAGTGGCCTCAGTATATTTGGCATGCTGCTGCACTGATTCATTGCCCTGTCATGGAATATAACGATGTTTATTAACAATGAAAACAAATATATTTCAGCTTCTATGCCAAGAACTGTCTTTCTGAATATGAGAGAAGCACTAAGAAGAAACTGAGGCATTAATATGCTTAAATAAAAATCTAGAGCTGGAGTCATAGTATTTGATGTAACGATTACCACGTGAGGAACGTGAAGTTTAACAGGAAGTGTGAACTCTCACAAACAACTCCAGTTTGTTTAGATTTTTCCATTCTCAGCATAAAGACAGGCAGTATAGACCAGCATCCTGTTTCTACAGAGTATCGGCAGAGCGCCAGGGAAAGGTATCTAGATACATACCACAGATATTGGCTGCCTGCTCTTAACATTCTCATATTCACTGATCACTTTCCAGGGTCCCTGAATCAATGATTTTATGATTTGACAATACTCAGGGAACTCAGTGCTTAATAATCACCTCCACAGCTCCCTTGACAAGTGCGATGGTGGGTGCAGCTGTCCCAGGGTAACCCCATCACCACCCACAGGTGCACCCACACCCTCTGTGGGGCAGCTCAGGGGAATTGCCTTCCTGAGCCATTTCCCAGGACCATACCTGTAGGTATCAATGATTTAGAATTCAGACGCACAGCAGAGATGGATGATACAGGAGAGAAGGTTCTGGCCATAGTCAGCACAGGTCTGCAACAAGAGCCTGGTGATGCTCAGACACCCACTCTGTCTGGGGGGATTACAAGCCTGCATGACCCCAAAGTCACCTGCTCTGCTGATAGGACACACGTCCTTGGACCTCAGCAGCTGCTGCAGCAACAAGAGTCTCCAGAACCTCCGTGCTGGGTGGCTTTGTGACAGCAAGCATACAGTAGCTGTGAGACCAAACCCTAGGAACAAATGTTCCTGCTCCCTGTGGAAGACAGGCAAAGTCCAGTGCTGACCAGGGCTGACTGGCCCCCAAGCACGCCTTATACACAACACTCAGCCTCCATCCTGCACTAGTAGGAAACATCCCAAAAATCTGATCTCAAACATAGCAATAAGTGTGACAAAAGTACAGCTCTTGAAGGCAATCTAGATCCAAGACCATTTACTGTAAGTGACTCCTGAGATGATTCATATAACATCTATCCCACAATGAATTCACACCCCACTGCTAACAGGGTGTCAGAGAGACTTGCTCATGGGCACAGAGTCCTTTCTCCAAAGCAGATAGTAGCCATTGCTCATAAATCATGGTACACTAGAGGAACCATCTGCAGTAACAAATGAGACCACTGAGGCATCTTTAAACTCTGGTTTGCTACATTAAGTTTAAAGCTTGTAGCTATGTCTTTGGTAGAAGAAAAGATTCCAACAGCATACTACTGTGCATGCCACTATTCAGGGAATGAAGAGATCATGCCACAGTGCTCTAATTAGTAGAGGCTCAGTATGGTCAGTCCACGGCCAGGAGACAAGAGCTGTAGCTGCCCCCTCCACTACAGCTTTGGAGATTTAAGACACATTCAGATGAAGAAGACTTACAGCAGAGAAAAATATTGCAAAAAGCAAAAGGAGAAAAAAAATTATGTTTGTGAGTGCCGTCTGCACTAGACTACAATTTAAAGCATCAGTTCCTGACGACCCACGATCTGAGACTGTTTTCCAAAGCACATCTTCCATTTTGCAGGTACAGCATGTGCTTGGCAACACCTGCAGTTACTCTCAAGGGTTCCAACTTGCAAGTGCACCTCAGCAGCAGCACTGACAAGGGCCATATTTCATTCCATATATATATACTGATTAACAGCAGAGTACATGTTGAAGGCATACATACCAATAATAAAGAACTAACAAACCTGCCCCTTGTGGGACATTCAGACTTAGAGCAAACCTTCTGCAGCATCGAGCAGGTAGGTCTAAGTACTGAGCTCAACATAGCTCAATTCTGCCCAGTTGATGTGGGAGGGTCAAAATTAAAGGGGAAAAAAATTATCCATGCAACTTTGAATACTTGTTTTGTCTGGTAATGACATTAACAGTAGTTGCAATTATCAAGTGTAACAATTCATGTCTTCATTCCCATCACATCTTGGCATTGGGAGAGAATTAAAGATGTCACATTTGCCAACTGCCCATATTCAAATCACATGGCTGCTGTATAAACTTTCAATTACGGAGGATAGAGGCTGAGGGTGGAGGAGATAATCCTTATAAGAACTACTTCAAAGGCAGAGTATGGATGAGGTTTCAGAAAGGCTAACTTAGAAGCTGTGTGATGTATCTGTTGTTTTGATATCAAGGTCATTCATAACACTTAGACGTAGCTTTCACAAAGGAAGCCTTTTAAAAATATTTTCTCTATTTGTTTCTGTGAATCAGCTGACTCTAGTTATAAAAATCCCATTAACTGAGTGCCACACAAATCATTAAAGAATTCCTTCACTGTTCAAAGAATAAGACAAATAAGGCACAAGACAATCAAGGAACCCTGTTTACACTAAGCCGAGGAAACCCTAAGCTCAAGCCCAACACAAAACAACTTGAATCATTTCAGCTTTCACTGAAAGCAAGCTGAGCATGCCTGAGTTGCTTTGCCTTTGCCCCCCTGCCCCATGGCTATGTGTTCAGTAGATGCTGTGGATTAGCTGGTTATTTCTCTATGCACCACACCAACTTGTACATACAGGTGAGCTCCAGCTATGCATTTTGGGAATAATACACTACTGTGTTCTTGTGAACTATTAACCATGCATGGTGCTTTCATAATGCATCCCCACAAGCCCTCTGCACTGACAGCTTTCAAACCTGAGATGGAGTGTTCTTCAGAGTGGCAAGAGAACAAAGAATGGCCTGCTATCCTACCAGATCCAGGACAAGTTTTAGGGCTTCTGAAGCTGGCTGGCAAATATCCCAAGGGACTAATAGCAGTACTTCGCTGTATACAGCCATATCTGAGCAATTCTCAGTTCTCAAGGGCTCAACCAGGGAATCCTGTGGGGCACAGAGAGCACAGACTTTGTGAGATGTACGTCTTCGTAAATGAAAGCTTTTCATCCAGTTTTCTCACCAGAAAACCACAGCAAAACATGGATAGTCAAGCAAAAAAGCTGAAGCAAATAAACCTCAGGATTTGTTTCCTCTCTGTGTGTCTTCTATTAGGTTAATTAGTTTTATCTGTCTACACAGCAGAAGTAAAACTACAACACACCAGAGGAGCCAGAATTGCTCATTTCTGAAAACTCCACTCCTCAATAGCATTGCATCCTGGCAGTCACACAACAAGAACAGGGAGAAATCAGTGGTTTTAATGTATTTCTGACTGGTAAATAGAGAAGAAATGCAACAACTGCTAGTATTTTGTGCCCTTTTTGTGAGTCAGTGACAGTTCAGATAAAAGATAAAATTGAGATTTTACTCTTGTTCTTTAACAATCATCAAGGATGGGTAAGAATAAAAACTGAGATACTGCAGGGGATTTCAGCACAGAAGAATTGGAGGTCCTGCATGGCTGTTACTGAAATGCCCTCCAAACGTTACCATCACCATCCAGATGGCAATATACTAAGTCAGAAGTTCTGTGTCCAACAATAAGCCACTTGGAAGCACAAGATTAAACACTTACTACCTTGCAAAAAGGGAAACGACAATGACAAGGAATCAAAAACAAGGAACTGTAATTTTAATAAAGGTCCAGCAGTGAATCTCCCAAGTAAAATTAAGAATCATATAAGGTAGGTTTTAAGGAAATTAAAGATTACTCCAATGCTGTTTCAATCAGTTCCATATTATAGGGGTCAAAAAAATTACAGGATATTTTTAACACTTGTCATTGCACAGGGACAGTAGGTAAGTGGTGCATGCATGTGTTATGTCATCAGTTCTGCACTCATTCTACTACCAACTAAGCAGAATCTGAAAGTGCAACTAATTAGCTACACAGAACCTAAATTCAGCAAGTTTGGATGACTTGTACCGCAGTTTTAAAAGAACATCCTGAAACGGTCTATTATTGATATCAATTCTAAATATGTTGGGCACATAGAAGTTGCAGTTGCTGGAACAAAATTTGCTGATCTGCCAAGTATTTCAAGAATTAAATAGAAAAACCTAACAATGATCTCCAGTAAACTATGGTAAAATTCATCAGTACAAATTGGAAATTCTCCAGGACAGACAGTATCTAATATTACTGACTTTAATTGTAAAATAACACCCTTTAACATGATTTTAGTCAATAAAATGACACTGCTGAATTCTCATACAGAATTTAGCTTCACAGTACACAATGATTTGAGTAAGATGAGGAAATAGGACATGTACTAATGGATGAAAATAATTTCATATAGTGGTGACTAAATAATCACAGGTATACATGTATGTTCCTGCTGAGGACTTGGTAGAGGCTGCTCCTGGGCCCTATGGTGTAACCACAAATGATAATGAGTGGAAGAGAGTTTATAATTATTACTTATCAAGCGTGAAAATGGCAAACAGTGTAGAACTGCTAAATAACTGAGAAGAGAACAACAGATACACATGGCTCCACCAAAGAACACAGTATAGACCAGTACTGCCACACACACACAGAGCAACATGCATGGGGACAGCATCCTGTGAAGCCATTGGTTTTGGCAGGAAATTCAGTCAACATGTAATTAGAGTAGCTGAGCACACTGTGCTGGAATGGTCCTGTGCTGGAGAGATCTCAGAGAGGTTCTGAATGGGGGATGATCAAATAAATAAATAAATCAGTGTGTGGCATTTAACAGTGTTGAAATTTTATGTTAAGTTTTAATTCAAGAAGGATATTGCAAAACTGGATCCAGTGCAAAGAACTGCACTGGGTCCAAGAGGATGATTAAAGGACCAAAAGCTCAGCTTAGAGAAAGGCTACAGAGGCACCATCTGTTCTCCCTAACAAAGGGAAAAGGTTAATAGGACAATCTGATCACAGTTTACAAGTACCTACATAAGGAACACAAATTCTATCAAAGAGCTCTGTCCTTTAGCAAATCCAGTTTAACAAGAGACAATACAACATTCAGATAAGCTCAAGCCCAAACCAAGACATATTTATGATGGTTAACTATCAGTTATTGCTGATGTTGACAGTATTACCAGTACTGATACCTGTCAGTAAGGCTGAATGCAGGACAGTAAAAGCTGTCTTGGATTTTCCATCACAAGCTAAAAACATGATGGCATGATTTTTTTTTTCCTCCTACTCAGAAGAAATTTTCTAGCTAAAAAAAGGAATTAATTCTGAGCAGCCAGGGAATTATTTTCATAGCACAGACTTTACACAAGCAGCTCTTTGCATCCCATGAGAGCCCTACAGCAGGAGCATCACTCCAAGGTAGGGACTGTGGTGTGTCACTAGGGACAGGTTCTGTCATTCCAGCAGCTATCAGGAATTAAAGTTTTAAGGCTAAAGCTTCTCTGCTGTACTATGGACTGGCCAGCATTCCCCCACCAAGCTGGTACGTATCACAGTACCTCATCCCTCAGCATCTCCCACAAAATGTGACTATGGCAGTTAGAACACGCACATTCACATGGAGCCTGAACACCATGGAGCTTCAGAGCAGGTCACATCCTGCAGCACTCTGGGCCGTGGAGCAAGGCAACAGCTATGACAGGTATAAAGTGAATAATCCAATCCTTATTTAAAGAAATCACATCTTAAAATTAAATATTCATTTTTTATTGTGGCTATTTTGGTAAGGATTGGGGGATATTGCTTTCTTTCAAATGCTCTTTGGCTCTGGAAGTTGAGGGAGCAGACCATCAGCTGCAGGACCCCCAGTGAAGACCAGTAGTTTCTGGTTCAATAGGTTTTGGTGAGAACAGCCACTGAGGATGGCCTTTAGGATAAACACACCCCAGTCACAGGCCTGGGCAGCCTATTTAACAGTCACCTTGTTAATGACCCAGCAGAGTTAAGGAATAAGAAGAATCATAAAATAGCTTGGGATGGAAGGGATCTTGAAGATTGTCTTGTTCCAACTAGACAGTGGAAGGAGTTCCAAATGACACTTTCCACCAGACCAGGTTACAGAGAATCCCACCCAACCTGATCTTGAATACTTCCATGGACAGGGAGTCCACAACCTCTCTGGTAATTTAAGTTCTTCAACACATTTTCTTAACATGCTCTTTTGACTCCTGTGTGCCGTAGGTTTGTGGCAGGACGCTTCCTTGGCGTGAGGTATAAGAGCACAGAAGTAGGTGGAGCTCGTATTGCAGTGCAGTGTCCTTAGAGGGAGGCCAAAGGATGCATGAAGTGCCTTGGACTCCCCACCTCAAGCCCCAGTTCTCCCACCACACGCTATGAAAGCATTGGCAGCTCCAACCTTTTGGTACAAACCTACTCCTGTTTGCACCTTTAAGGGCAAATCAACACTTCCTTCCCCTACACGCTGCAGAGAGGCTCTGTTTTTAAGGGAATCAACTACATAGCAGAACCTGATACCTCAAACCAGATGTGCAAAAAGCTACTAGTGGATTCCTAGGGATGGAGGCCTGGGGCTTGGGAAACAGGAGAGAGTTTGGCTAGAGGCAGAAGGAGCTATGGTTACAGCTATGTATAGCCATTTATTAATCCAGTTTATAAGAGCCAGACCCTTGTAGCAGCATTCACAAGAAAGGCTCTGCTAGAAAAACTCCCTGCTCCATCCCTCTGTAGAGCCTGCTGCTCCACTCCTTCATTCCTGCATGGA
The DNA here is from genome assembly GCA_013396735.1 of Grallaria varia. Lineage (NCBI taxonomy): Eukaryota > Metazoa > Chordata > Aves > Passeriformes > Formicariidae > Grallaria > Grallaria varia. The sequence goes on along the minus strand of VWZG01012361.1, from coordinate 172,627 downwards.
GTCACTGATGTTTCGGAGGGGGGAGGGAGCACATCCCTTTCTGGCAAAGCAGGCACCTCATGTAAATTCATTGAATAAATGCAGTCATTTCTCTCAGCTGATCCATCCCCACGTGCACAGGCTGAAGCTGTGCCAGACCCTCAATGCAGCCAACTCTCCTACAGTTCATCACTCCTGAAGGTGAAATTGTTCATCACCCTTATCAGCGTTTCCTCCTTTCCTTCCCCTCCCGACTGCCTACCCTGAATTTCCTGGCCCTCCTTCCTCACAGAGGCCTGGCTCTGCACAAGTCAAAATCAAACCCAAGGCAGAGCCTTTAAATAGACCTTGGAGAGTAAAGGACATTATAAAGTTATTTTAAGCTGAGGAAAACTGCATTTCCCTTAGAGGTTGACTCAGTCTCTAGAGCCCTTGAATTTTTAGGCTTAAATCTGTCTCCTTGATAAGGCTCCATAGTAGCTGAGACCCACAAAGAAGTTTCCAAAGCACCAGCAGACACAAATAACTGGAAACAAAACTGGAGCATCATCACTAGATGCTCACATGAGCTCTGGCTTCTGCAATCAGTCCATGTGAGCCTTTAGTCATCTGAAGCAGCACAACCTTCAGCTCTTCATGGAAGATGAAGGCTGTGCTGGATCAGCAGGAGCCGATTCTTTTCCCCCTCTATTTTGGAGCAACCACCAACTTCTAGTGCTGACCTGAAGTTACTCCAATTAAACATGTGAAGGTCTGATGGGCAGTGATGCACTCTACTCCCTACTGACTCCAAGATCCATGCAAGTCAGCAGTACCTTATCACATCCCAAAGGGCTGGACAGGGCATGAAAAAGATCTTCCTGCAAGGGATGCTTCTCACCTCTGGGTGCTGCTCTGAGGAGAAGGCCCCACACCAACCATGGGTATATCCAGGGCTTTCAGTGTCTTCACCTTATGCAATGCAACTACTAGATGGTGAAAATACATGGGCAAAATATACTTCAAAATTCACAGACCCTAACCTTTCATTCAGCTGTGGAATCTCTATAGGCTTAAGTTTCCATCATCATTTTTATTAACTTCAGCTGCTGTAGGTGCCCTCTAAAACTGGAAAATGGAGTTTTGGTTCTCCTATATTAAGTATCTTTTAGAGTAAAGCAAGGGAGGTACGGACAGTATGAAGTGATCTGTCAGAGAAAAAGATAGAAATTATTTTAGAGAACACACAAGCAGCCAGCCAGCCAAGGAACCTTTTAATTTTTTAATTAGCAATGTTTTTCTGGCTTTTTTGGATTTGGGGAGAGCAATAGATTTTTATCAGACTCTTTTCCAGACTCAGTGATATAGACCTAGCTCTGTATACACTGCTACAGAAATCAAACATTACTTAGAGAAGTGACTGGTGATTGAGGATGCCTAAATTGAGACTCTTCATATGGTTTTTAATTGCATTTAAGCGACGGTACAACCATTTATCAAATCTGTTACCTTTCAAAGCTTCATCAACTTCATTTCTGTGAAGAGGCACGAACTACAGTTCCAAATCACTAGAAAATTCCCATACCTTGCCACCTTTTCATTGTACATTTTCCCACCCAGGGCAGCAGTGATAGAAGTAACCCCATGGGGACATCCATAATACCTTTGAAAATAGGGTATCTCAGACTTGCTCTTTAAAAAAAACTAAAAAGCATCTCTACATTTGGACCCTACACAAAATTCAACCCTTGGAGCCAAAAGTTTGGCATTACTGGTCAGATCCATTTGGTTCTCTCTCCGACTCCCTCTGCTCAGAGAAGCAGATTTTGCATCTGCTCAGCACATGCAACCTTATGCTGCCAGAGCCAGGAGCCGTGTGCCCCTGCCAGCGGCTTCTCCCTCCTGAAAAAGGCACAGCTTCAGACTCAGCTGAGCTGCAGACTAGGCGGGGAACAAAAGTCAACAGCAAAAGTAGAGACCCTCCTTGCCTTGTGTGTTGTACAAGCTAAGGTGTCTGTTGCTGGATGTTTGGCAATCAAGACTGGATAATAACTTGAAAATGCAGCTCATGAATCCAGGTAAAGGACTCCTGGCAAATCAAAGGTGTTCCCTTAACACAGCATGCTGATGAATTAAGTACCTGCACACATCCTCTTCTAGCAGGAAATACTTTGGGTTGGCTTTTGGCATGTCATAGTCACTTCAGTTTAAGAGTCCAAAACAAGCTGCTGCAGTAATTCAGTTTAATCTGCACTACAAAGCATAGCACAGCATGTCTGGATTAAGCATATTTAAGGAAAGCTGTGTTTGGTCTCATTAGCCCAAGATCAGTGCTATCTTTCCCACAAGTAAGGCTACACACCTGCTTGGCTCTTTGCAGTCCTCATCCCCTAATGTGGACAGTATCAGGTTACCTCCCTCTGCATGTGGCACCATCTGCATGCTTTAGGCTCAGACACCACACCTGCTTTAGCACCTGTAACTACACCATAATTTCTTAGTATGATTTAAGAGACAGTAATTTAAGACAGCCAATAACACTTGACCAGTGATTTCAGGCTGCCACAGTCATTGTGTGCTGCAGCTCTAAAGACACTGAAGGGAAGGCAGCACCTCTGCAAGGAGGAGCTGAGGCAGGTGCAGAGCTTAACAAACCAATTATTAGAACTACTTTGAATGAGCCACAGCCACCTTCACCTGGCATCAGGCTACAGGGGTGAAGAGGTCTGAGTTTGCAGCTGTTCTGGAAGCTAAAGCTGTTCCAGCTTTGTCCATTGTTTTCTATGCTCCCTTATTTCATGCATTATTGAGATCAACCCATGACCTCCAGATTTCCCTCAGCTTTAGAGAGCTTGTAACTAAACATTACAGAAACATGTAAACCATTTTCAAACTCTCTAAAGACATGTCCCCTGAAGAGGGGGGAAATTTCCCTAGATGGTCAACATTCAGCTCCTTTATATATTGCAACAGTTCATTTTCAGCTCAGTAACACCCTGAAGCGGTGACTGGAATCTGGACTGCAAGCATAAAGTATCATACACAGAAAAAGGGATAGTGCTTGACAAGCATTTCCAATCTCAACTGGTAAATAAAAACAACCTGACTGCACATCAAAAGCATTGTAAAGGGATAAGACTTGGTCAAGGTAAGAGAAATAAGTGGATAGGCAAGATTATTACCAGGGTGTTCTGGAACCACCCCAGAAACTTGTTCTCCTTCTCTGCTCAGTTGCCAACCTTCTGAACTTCACCCTTAATTATAGCTTCTTAACTGTCTTATTGATGCAGAAATATTAACAGTAAGTGGAGCTGCACCGCAGCTGAAGTCATCATCAGATATTCTACTCAGCAGCCACGGGATGATTTTTCTCTTCTGCATCAACATTCATTTGTGGTCCTCAGCTCCACAAACATAGACCAAACAGTAATCATTCATTTACCATTTCATCCATAAATAGACTTGGGTTGGCAAGAAACAGGTTACAAGGAAAATGTAATTCAGCAGACAGAACCAGCACCTACCACTGGCCCCAGCAAACCAAAGTCACCCCTGGCAACTTCAAATCAGTGAATCTAAAAGAATCACCTGCCCAGTTCCTGATGCAAATTTGTTCATCATGAACACACTTCCACTCATTTTTTCATCTCCATTGTTGAGATTCAGCTCAAAGTCATTGCCCAAATCTGAAGTACAGACAGAATATTTTCCAGCACAACTCATAAGGTCCAACTTTGTTTCTGGTCTGAGGTAGGGTTATTTCCCACACCTCCACAATGTCTAAGCTACAGCAACTGAGTATAGTTAGATCTTCACTCTCATTTCTGAAGTGTTGATAGAGAGATTGGCTTTGAATTTACTTGCACAACTTCATAAATGCTAAAGTCAACTTAGAGAAAGGAAAAACAAACCCTTATTTGAAATGTTGCTGTAAATAAGCTAATTTGCTATCAGAGACAGTTCAGGTAACTTTTGCCATCACTACCTCCTATCAGTTGCATAGGCAGTGTGGGAAACAGCTGCTGTTTTAGCGTGTGCACTTTTTTATACATCTGTGCACACACAAGCACACACAATAAAATGCACAGAGTACGCATATTCTAGTCCATTGTCACTGGACAAACAGAGCTGCTGTTCTGTATTACCAGAGAAATCCCTAGGATGAGAGGACAAAACTACAGACCTGGAGCAATTTCGGGTACCACCCAAAAGGACTGAAACAGCTCAGAGTGCTGCTGGTGCACTTCTGACATTTGACATGGCCAACATCTGGACCTGCTGTCTCCCAGGAGCTCCTACAGGAAAAAAGTGCTCCCAGCTGGCTTTTTTTAAAATTTCTTTTTGTCATAAATGCATTTTAATTGAAGTTTAATTAGAAGAAGCAATCTTGATTAAATTTACTTGAGGAAAAGGTTTCTCAGGTCCAGGTTGGAAATAGGGACTAATACTCTGAACAGATGGGACTATCCAGGTATCCAGATCATTTCACTCTGTGTAAACAAGGAGGGAGAAAGCATCCATAATACCAAAAAAGCTATGGGGGAAAAAAACCCATTGATTCTTAACTTCCAGTTGCTGTCTATGTGGATGCACAGAGGCAGGATCAATTCCCAAGATCTTACTTAGATTTTGCAGGCAAAAGACAAGCATTTGTTTCTCTGCTGACCAGACACTCAAGGAACTAGAAAACTAAAAACAGTTTCTGTGAAGCATATTGTTATTACAAGGCTACATCTTGCATGGTTGTGCTGGCCAGAGTCCCCACAGAGAGGGCGAGTTTGGAGTACTGGCTCCTTGATCTGGCTCAGTCTTCCAACACTGCAGCAACTGGCACAAAAACCAGGCTGCTACAGAGAAAGCAGAGATTTATGCTTGTCATGTCCATGAAGAAATGTGGACCCATCACACAGAGCAGTGCCTCTGTGCTCAGATGAAGAACATCAACAACTATATTGAGCTGCTATTAAGAATATATATTAGAAACATGAAGAATTTCCCAATCAGCTTTTGTTGTTCAGGCACTAACCTCAACCCAGAATTTTACTAGATATTACCTGCTATTATTTTCTTTTTCTTCATTCTTACCACACCTGCATGTGATAACTCAGAATAGTATTAAAAGTTTGGTTTAGAAGCATCTGATTTTAACTTGAAAGCAATTCCAGTATCTCTGTATTCTATACACTAGGAAGATGCTAGTGCTTTCACGTGCCTTCTGCGTCAAAGACATTTAGGGTCTATTGTAAGTGCCCTCTACAGCAGGCATCATACAGAAGTTCAGAACATTTCATAAACACTAACCAAGCCTTAAGGCATCTGCAGTGAAATATTATGACCTCCATTTCACAGATGGACATACTGAGGTTGCGACTTGCCAGTGGACAACACTATTTCTATTTCTGCTTCTGGCTCCAGCTGACAGAGTGTCCTGGCACTGGTCCCTGCACCAAGCTCCTCCCCAGTATGGGCAATGCTTTTCCACATCCTTCCAAAAGTTTGCACCGGGCCTGCTCCTACATTTAACAAAGACACAGAACTGATTACATCAGGAAAGAAGCATAGCCTTTTCTGAGAGGCTGGCAGCCTGTAGGCCTTTTCCTGGAAGCCTAGAATCCAGGGTTGTACCTGTTTTTTCAGAGAGGAAAGTGCAGAAGAAAGTTTAAATTACAGCCCATAGGAATGTATGCAGAAATGCAGAAGAATGAATCCTCTTGAATTAGGTTTTAAGCCTTTTTTAAAAACACTTCTCCCCACTTTTCCCCATGTGAACCAGTCTGGCAGCATTTCTGGCACCAATTTAGAGTTATGAGACATTTATCAGCAGCCATTCTTCCAGGAAGTAAGTGAAAGGCTGCATGGAGCCATGCTGTTACCAAAGAGGCACTTACCCCATCTATAAGCTTATTTTATGCTCATGAGCTTATACCCTGATTTCCTTCTCTGCTACAAGCTGTTTAAAGGGCTTCTAACATAAAATGAAAAATGGTTTTTTAAAACTTTAAAGTCACAACAGAGAGCTTCACACACCCAGCATGGCAAGCCAACACACACAGAGCAAGACAACCAGAATGCAGCATGTTCTTATGATGCTTCATAACACCTTCCTGCCTCAGGAGAGCCTCCCTTCATTCCCTATTTTCCCCTCCTGCCTGGCATATATTTTATAAGTCCCTCAAGCATTATCTCAGCATTGTTGCTTTATTCTGGTGGGCCAGGATGATGCTGGAGGTGCTCCAGAACTTCAGCATCCCCAGAGGTGTGGCACAACTAACCTGTAGCTTGCAGCCTTCCTTTTTGCAGGCAGACAGATGTTGAGCTCAGCTGAAGCTATTAGGGAAGACAAACCAGGTTTCCATGGTTATGGGAGCCTGAACTACTCATCTCATGGAAAAATGCAATGCACGAACTGCTGTTCGGAAGAAGCAGAAACAAGGCCAGACTTACAGGCAGCTGCATAGTACAGCTCCTTAATGTCTCACATAGGGGCACATGCCAAATTCACCCCAAAAATTAAAACAAAAAGCATACTCCCTCAAACCCCCCAAACTTTCTTGACAGCCTGGAGATCTGTAGGCTTAGACAGCTACAGTGTCTTGCACACATTCCATTGCACTTGTGTTGTGACAGTATCTGCAGTACAGACAGGCAGGGCTGTGTTTCTGGCCTTTGCTCACCTGGGAGAGCCTTACTACTCCTTAAAGGGGGTCCGTACTGCAGGATGAGGCATTTGTTTATTATCAGGGAGAATAAACTATCAATAGATCTGAGCTGATGGTGTCTCAGGCAAGATGGAGCAGGTGCTGGTTGCTCTCTGGCTGAGAAGGCAAAAATCTGCAGGTGTGAATTTGCAAATCTGTCCCATTAAGTTAGAAGGTCTGGTCTCAGTGTGCTGCAAAAATACACAAAGCCACAGACCTCTCTCTACCCTCCTCTGAGCAACGCATAACACCCTTTCCTTCATGTTGTCCTGAAAGTAAAATGATTCATGATCAAAAGCTTGCGCTGCTTCAAACTGAAACACTGATGAGGCTGAGGATGCAGATACAACGTGGAAGTGACAACTGCAGAGCCCCAGCAGATTTCTGAGGCAGTGACTCTCCAAGGCAGGGAACATTACAGCCTCAATCCCATTTATGGTGCGAGAATAGCATCACAGCCATGTTAATTCCCAGGCAAGGAAATTATTCTTTCAGAGCAGAAAAAAATAGATTTCAGGCTAATTTTGGGAGTTCAAACCAGGGAATCAGTTGATCACCTTTCCCCATCCCCCTCCTATGTTTCTCTTTACAGCTACACAGTGCCTGCTTGTCCTGACATCGGAGCAGCCCAGGCTTAGCATCACCTATGCCTGGTAATCAAATTCCTCTAAAAACCTTGGAAACGTGTGAATCCTGCACTGGCAAAGCCTGACTGAACAGCAGCCACCCAACACTGAAGCTCATGACCTTTTGCCAGGGCAGGTGCCACATGGTCCATCAGCAATGGACACTGCCCACACACTCCCAGCTTGTTTCATTCCCCAAAGCCACTGTCCCATTGTACAGCACAGGGGTACCAGCAGCTAATGAATGCTGGAACAGAGACGTCCAACATGAAAACAGAACAAGATAAGACAATTACTTTTCCACAGTGTTTGACCCTGATCTGCAATTAACAAATCAAATAAAATATTATTTTCCCTTCTTCTGAAGGGAGCCAAGCTGTCACCATCAATAATGCCATACCCCTAGTCTCTAGGACTTTCCAGAAGAGCATAAAACAATGTTTGAAGGGAAGAAACTCAGAAGCACTCAAGAGTGAGGACATGTTTCTCTTATTTCAAGGCAGCTTGGGCTGGTACTGACCACTCAGGGATGACTTCTAAAGAGTCACCTGTGAGACACTAATTTGTTTGACAAATGAGACTCCGTGGGGTGCAAAAGCATAAGCACACATGCAATGCCAAGACAGTGTTCAGATCCACACTAAAACTTATCCAAAGTGCTTAGCCAGAAAATAGGCTTTCACAGATCCATATTCTGCAGGACAAACAATGATTTTGTAATTTCTTTGGCCATGGTGTACTGCATATTGCAGCAGACCTAAGCACTCTCATCATAACCACACAAAAGAATTACTGGAGCTCAGCACCTGCCCATCAGGGTGTCTTAGGAAAATTGCTTGCTGAGGCAGACATTTGAGACTCTACTTAAAATATATTTGCTTTAGCAAGGGTTATTCCTAAACAATTAGTGCCTCTTTCCTCAAGGCTGTACATTATTCATTTAGCTCCTCTGAGGCACCTGAGAAGGATCCAAGATGTAAGCATACAAATCCGATAGGCAATTTAAACTCAGGGTAGGGTTTTGATGATGTTCTTTCTCCAGTTACATCAAGAGTGGGTGGAAAGTCATCACTGAAACTCTGCTGGCCAAATGCATTTGAGTTGCTTGTGAGCTGCTCAAGCTACACATAGCATCAAATACATGGGGGCTTTAAATTTGTGTAGTTCACCATTAACTGCAAAGGCTTGTGGGCCAGTAAGTTTCATCTGCTTGACCTTGTCACACTCAAATCCCTTCAATAAAAAAAAAATACAGTAGTTCCTGCCCCTTGCAACAAAACTTGACCCCTTTTTCTGCATGAAAAGTTAGCTTTACTGTGAATGAAAACTTTGCAGATTATTACACNCCCTTGCAACAAAACTTGACCCCTCTTCTCTGTGCATTCAAACCAAGTACATTTTAACAGCTCACTGAGAACACCTAAGGATATTCAGCTGTACCTGGTGGGGTTCCTTTCTTTCTCTTAGGCAGAGATAGAGAAGGAAATCCACATGCCCAGGGAGCAATGCTGTCCTGCAAGGAGCTGCAGGTCCTCACCAAAAGGAAAACGTCCCTTTTCTTATCAATTACAACCCCCAACTCAGCTTGGTTTTGGTCAGTGACTTCCAGGTCCCTCTAAAACATCCAAAGGGCTCTGGCTCTCCCAATACCTTTGTAAAGGCAGAATAAAGAATAAACTCTCCTGAACTGGACAGAGAGGGGTACCAAATGCCTGTCTCCATCCCACTGGGCATCCCTGCTACTGTCTGGCATGACAGCAAGCAGGATGGCCTACAGATGAGTGAAGGTTTGGGTCATCATGCCAGTTTCCTCAAATGACTGTGAAGAGACTGAAAGGAGAGAAACTCTAGATCTATCAGATACTTCTCAATATGCTAATAATTAATAATTCAAAATAAATCAATAAACTCAAGAAACCAAGAGAGGAAGGGATTTCTTGATGACAGAAGCATTCATTAATGTCTCATTGGTTGAGCTTCAGAAAAGGTGTGGCAAATGTATGAACAGCTATACATGGTGTTTCCTATTCAAAAGTAAGCACAAGCATGAAGTGCAAAGGCAAGCCAGTCTGCAATGCTGGTGCCCCGTGACTGGGAGTGCTAGCCTCTGTTTTCTGTCAGACACAGATAGATGAAGTCAGTCTCTACATGGGTAAACAGCTTTCCAGAAGCAGTGCTGGCATGGGGCAAGGCAGCAGTGGAAGCACAACTCTCCTGTCCCATGTGACAGAGCTGACACTTCCAATAGGTTTTCTCCCAAGGCTCTGCACAGCAGCCAGGGTTTGTCTCCACCAGGACTGCAGATCCAGGAGAAGGCAAGCCCCCCACAGCATGGCCCCACATCCAGCTCCCACCTAACCAAGAGCTAGACAACTCCAAAACCCACCCAGCATCCCACTCTCCATCTGCACACCCCAACCTTTGCTGGAGGGGTGCCCAACAAGGGATAGCCCCACACACAATGTGGGGCTGCCACAGCACAATACACCTCCAGAGCAGCCCAGTGCAGATCACTTCTGTGAGACTCTGGGCTAGGAAAAGCAAGGGGGAAAAGTGAGATTGCACCAACTGCATGACTAAGTAGGAGAAGCACCAGCAGCAGGAGCACCTGGGAGCCCTGTACTGACTCAGGTATCTCAGTCAGATAAATCTGCTTTTCATCTGTCCCTGTGGAGCAAGTAGCACTCTCCACACTCAGACCAGAGCACAATCCTTTGGTTTTAAGACACCACCAGAAGAAAAGCATCCAGACCTTAAACTAGTACTCCATGGTCCTGCCAACGTACAATTCACACAAGGAATATACTGCAATAACATTCTCAGGTCCATCCTGAGCTTCTACCTAGTTTCTAGGTAGAACTTAACACAACCAGACAAGAAACAGACAGGCACTTGAGTGCAATCCCTCAAGATAACTAGCAAGCAGGATAGATTTACACAAATTTAAGAAATCATTTCTTCTCGCATACATTGTTTTTTGAAGAAAGCACACACTATAAAACAGTCTGTATCTTGAACATTTTTCCTTCAAGTTTTGAGAAGTGTCTTCTCGTTTGTTTGTTGCTTTTTAATACTATCTGAGCAGAAATTAGCAGCTGATGTTGTGAACACTGTGCATAGATCTTTGAGAAACATCTATCTTCCATACAGAGCAATCAACCATGAGACTGAACCACAGAATGAACAGTTCCGATTTAGAGTAAAAGCAAAAACTAAGTCTGCCCAGATGTACTTGTTATTTTCTAAATTAAGTCTAGGCTTTTAACAAATTACTGAACTGCTGTACTTCATAGAAATTGGGGAGCAGGAAAGCTGTATTATCTTTTCCCAAAGTATATCCTTATGTGTAGGCTACAGAAATAAACACTATAAATTGATATATCCTTTCTCATAACAGACAGCAGAATCACCTACATATAGATTCTTCTACGTGTATCCCTTTCTACTAATTTCTTGGGATCCCAGGTCCTACCTAGTGAAAGGCACATCCTAATGAATGTGCACTCACCTCCAAATTGCTGAGCAGCTCACACCCATCTCTGGAAAAAATACACATGTAAGTCTGCGTTATGTAACCATTCCCTTGTACTCCCTGACTTTTTCCAGGAGGTAGGTTGGTTTTGAAGTTGCAATTCAAAGGCTGGCTTTGAAGGGTGGGTTTTGCCTCGAAGAACAAACTCCAGGCTTGCCACCCTGAGCAAAGGTATAGCTCTGTCCTCAGCACAATCCTCTCCTGTGTCAGTGTTACTCCTTTGGGGAGGCTGATGCTTGGAGGCAGTCAAAGCCTTTTCAGGTCCTGAACTCCAGTTTATGAGGATGTCAGTACTAGGGGAATGGTCAGGATGCTGCAAGTGGAGGAAGAAACTGACCACCCTAGAGCCCTAGCTTTCTCCTAACTTGACAGAAATCTTCATTTAAGACTAAGAACTGCATCCTCCAATCTCTCTATACATGGAGATATTTGCATACTTGGGTCAAAGCAGAAAACAGACTTCCTCCAAGTCCCTAAAACCCAGTAACCATAAGTGCTAGAAGCAAGCATAAATACTGTGCTGACTTATTGCTGTTCTATTTCTTTATGCCAAGGGAAGGCAATAATATCCTCACTCAGAGAAGTCATCTGCTTACAAACCAGGTTCACAAGTGCTTCCTCAACAAGCCCCAAGACTTTCTCTATTGCCATTACTGAGAATTGTCTGGTGGATCTCTACCCCCACTCCTCCAATTATGCAAGCACAACTCTGCATTTTCCAACAATGAGAGTCTCATCAGGGCAACGACAGTGAAGTAACATACAGGGCCAAATACTGTTCTGCCATCTTCAACTAACCCAAAAATAGTTGAAGAATATTTTTAATAAATTCAGCTGCCTTTCCCTACTAACTCACTACTCACTTCTAATACAGCCCCATTCTTGTATTCAGGGAAAATCTCTGGAGAACTACAACTTTCACATTGCAATAAGGAGTTTCCTTGTCATTCATTAAAGATATGAATTTTCTGATGTTCTAGCTCAGAGTACCATGGAAAAGGTGCTTTATTCCTGTCCTAGAATTAGTGTTACTGTAGCACTTTTGAGGGTGGCCTTAAGCAAGTTGCTTCTGCTCTGTGCTTCATTTTCTTTTGTAACACTGAAAGTCCTTGGCTTCTTTTTCGTAGCACCGATACCCATGAATGCAAAGAGTTGCGCAACAATTTAATGTTGTATGTCAAAAAGGCTGGCATTTCACCAGGCAGGCTGATTGGAGGGAAGGAAAGAATGGAGTTCTGCTGCCACACTCAGCTCCAGAAGCCATGTGTCCTTAGGAAAAAATATCGAATTCTATGAGAATGAAGCTTTAGACCTCTTTTGGCAAAACATTAAATGTCATGTGAACACATGTCAGCTGAACATCCTTGAGATGCTAAGCTGCTCTTGTACAGAAGTATTAAAATGAAGCAATTCAATGTTGAACTGACTTCATGTCTCACAAATTACCTATTCCATCTTTTCTTACTCTGGACAGCTCCTGGTACTGAAACAATTGAACTTTTCAGGAGATGAGTCTTTCAAATGTTATTCAAGTCTACACCAGGCCTGAAAGGTTTTGCCTTTGCCAAAATTTCTGACTTCTGGACCCCTCGTTATACTTTTATGTAAGTAACCAAGTAGTGGTGTGCCCTCAGCAGGGTTTGGTGAGATGGACTCATTGATCACTCCAGAACAGGCCCAAATGCATCCACCATCCACAAAACCAGGCCAACCAGTACCTGAGAGACCTCAAATATTAAAGAAGCAGAACTCTCCTGAATCCATCATTCAAAACTCCTAGCCCCTCCCCTCATGAAAAGGTGATTAAAACTGGCCACCTGACCAAAGCACACACATCCACATACAGTTCTGGCTATCTTCCTCTAGTAAAGACCTCAAGGAAAAGAAAGGAAACAATTATCCAAAGAATAATATTCTTTAACATCAATTCTCTATGTTGCGTTTTCTTTTACTACAAATATTTGTCTTTGACTATCTTTTTCTGCATGAAAAATTAGCTTTACTGTGAATGAAAACTTTGCAGATTATTACACCAAACCGACTACACTATTTAAAATTTAAAATAAGGTCATTATAATAATTTTATAAAGCATGTGCAGATTTTAAAATTAACAGTTGGATTATATGCACAATTCATAACATTTTAGTGGCTTTATAAAGATTCTCTGACATGCAAAAGTATGAAATGTTTTATGTAAGAGAATCTCTTATATTGGAGGATTTCAGTCTCACCAGGAAGTGCCTATCAATCAGATCTCATTAGTAGGAAAACTATCAGCATTATCTTTCACACAAGTCTAGTGTATCCTGCAAAATGGTGAGCCCAAATGAACAAGTCCTTCAGTTGTATTAATGGAAACATTGCATGTGCAGCATAGAACAAGGAGAGGGCAGTGACGCACACCAGCATTCGATCACACGCACTTGTAACTTCATTTTACAATTCAAGGTAATTTTCATCCGCCGGGCTCTCAGCAAACCAACTATAAAGCAATTATGGGATTGCAATCTTCTGCCATCCCAATCACTGCAAGATCATACAGCAGGTATTGGAGCTGACAGCACAGGAGGAAAAAAAGATGTTACAAAATGCCAAGTGATTAGCAATTGTAACAAAAAAGGGACAATTATGTAGACTGCTACTTCAGTCCCTTCATCTGTTTTTCTGTAAGGCTGTCCCTCTGGGATACAGTACCCAGAACAACCCATAGAATACAGCAAACTTAAAGAAACTTCTTCGACCCCATGTTTATCTACCACCTTCTGCATCACCATCTTTACTAGGGAAAAGATTAGCACTGAAGCAGAGAAGGGACATTGCTCTATCAGACCCACATCAGAGTGCTGCCTAAACATGCAGGCCTGCGTTTTGCCTATCCTGGCAAACACATCAGATGTACTTTCATTCTTCTGTACTCTCTGACCACCATTTAGGCTGCTGAAGCACTAATGCATCCCTCCAGGCCCAGCACTATGATCTTACCTACTGTTGTTAAACACAGCCGCTCTATTTGTTGCTGAAGTGCTGAAAAACTATTAGGATTCATCATCCAAAAAACCTCTTAGTAAATGTCACATTTGCTAGTCACAATGGCAGCTGGCATGAGGTGTGTGTCTCCAATTAAACTCATCTGAGACATTTCAGAGAGCACTTTGAGCTATGAACTTGAGGAAAAGGTAGAGAGGGAAACTGATGTCACCCCACTAGATTAACATGTGCTTTAGTAGTAAAATGGTTCAAAACCTTTTGGATTAGCAGGAGAAAAAGTATCAGTGTCCTGGTTTCAGGGCTGCATTACCCACCAAGCTTCATTCCATTCAGCAGCACAGAGGATTTAAAAGCCATTTCGACACATGAAAATTCAGAGGTAGGATTTAACCCAGGAGTCCTGCTGCCTTTACTGTCCTCTTCCTTATCACCAACAAGCCCTCCTTCCAAAGCTCCCTGAGATCTCTGGCCACTAATACATCATCAACTGCTGGATAACCCTGAGATTAGCTCAGTTGGTTAAAGTCTGGTGCTCATAATGTCAAGGTTGTGGGTTCAATCCCTGTATGGACCATTCACTTCAGAACTGGACTTGATGATCCTTGTGGGTCCCTTCCAACTCAAAAGATTCTGTGATCCAACCACTCCTAAATTGCAAATGCTACCCAGGCAAGGTCTCAGATGAGCAGGGTAAGGCACTAAAGCCATATTGGGTTCCTAATAACGCTCCTACATAAGGCAACAAAGACCTCAGCCCCTGAGCATACACAAACATGTACTGTCCAGGCACCAGCCTCCCATTAACATAAAATACAGAGCCACATTGACACACAGTTCCCATGCTCAGTAACTCCTCTAACCAGAGGTTTCTGTAGCCATGGTCCCACTAGAGTACAGACATAAGGAAATTAATGCAGCTGGTTTACAAGATTGGACTTGGCACAGCTGTGTCAAACTCTGGCTTTCCATCCCCACATGTTTTTGCCAGCAGGGGTTGAGCTGAGAGACAAGGTCTTTCTTTTCCAGAAGAGCAGGAGCTGATTTATTGCCTCATGTAGGTGTAACTAGCCCCTCCAGGAACAAAACTGACAGTCCAGTATGTCTTCCAGCAAAAGAGAAGGATCCAATACCAGACCCATCCAGGTTTGTCTTCTAATCAAGGGAGTCCACTGCCCATGCTTCGGTATTTCTGATTGCTCCATCACTATCTGGACTCATAATTAGAGACAATCTGATTGTGTTTTCCCCTCAAGGAGGTGCATGAGCTTTCCAACTCGTTACACTCAGGGCATTCAGCAGCCACTGGCTGATAGCCACCTTGGTCACTATTTCTGGTGCCATGCAGCATCACTATAAATATATGTAGTTCATTGCTATCAGTGCCAACTGGGACTATTCTGGGACATGGGGTGAAGGCCACGTAGTCCATAAATCAAGACAGTGCAATCTGGTTTGAGTGATGCTTTTTTGGTAAAACTACAAGATAATCCATCCAGATGAGGTCAGATCTTCATGGAACTCAACAGTTTCATGTGGCCTTACATGACATTTGAGCCAATAACCATTGGCAAAGAATGGGCAGGACATTTGCAGCTGATATCTTCTGCACAGAAATACTTGATATAGTAAATTTTAACACTTGCAATTTAGTGACCAGTTCTCTTGTTGTTTCCTAGGGGAAAAATAAGCTTTAAAGTTTTCAATGTAGCATTACTGTTTGTTAACACAATTAATAATAATATATAAATAACTAATAACAGTATTTTTCCCCCAAAGAAATTATTTCGAAACAATTTCAAACATATTACTTAGGACTGAAATACAAGATTTTTGAAGAGAATAATACACAATCTTTCCTGATGTGGCTGTCCTGGCAAACATCACTGTTTCTCTTTTGCAAAAGAAGTTAAAATGGTAACTTAGAAACAACTATTTTCCTCACCAACTTAAGATCCACACTTCAACAGTTAGAAGAGCTGTAAGATTGATTAGGGAAATAGTACAAGACCTAAAAGCACTGATAAAGCTTTATAGTCCCTGTGTACCTCCATCTGGAAAGGCCTTAAAAGCATGCCATGAAATCCACAGTCCCTCAGAAATCAGTAAGAGTTAGTTGGCTGTTGTGTCACCTCCTTACAAGAACAACACACAGTAAAATTGTTTAGAGCTTAAGAACTCTCAGTTGTGCTCTTCATACCAACACGGGTGTTGACAAACTCTTACAAACACATCAGAAAGCAGAGTCCAGGAAGGTTTTGATGGGCACAAATGATAAAAATAATGCGTTCAATCCAGTTCAGCACAGAAATGTCAGAAAATAGGATTTTCTGCAAAGCAGGAGATCTGATTTTTAGGCAGCTCCCTTGCAAATAAGGAGGGAGAAGAGGCAGATGCTTCCTTCAGTGTTCCTGACAGGCAGACAACAGCCCAAAGCATCACACATTATCCTTTTCTAGGCTACTGACTCCCCTTGAGGCTCAAGTCCCAGTCATTAAGGAGAGCTAATGTCCATAGGCAGGAAAGCAGCAGAAGAGTCTTCAACACATCTGAGGAGCCAGGATGAAGAGCAAAGCACACCTGCCAGGTGCCACAGCCAGGCTCCAAGGCAAAGCCCAGCTTACACAACTGACATGAAGGTACAGGAGAGGGACAGAAGTGAGACACGTCCACCTACATGGTTCTAGTCTTCTCAAAGCCAATAGTCCACCACACCTACTTTCAAGATCTGCTGGAGCTGCATAGCTACACACCAGCCTTGCCTTTGAGACTACTGAATATAAACTCACACTCCACCCGAGCATAAACGCATCTCAGTGGTGGTGATGCCAGCTTTAACAGTGCTGAGATTCAGTGAGACTCCTCTGTATTCACTATTCCTGAAAACCTTTAAATAAAAAAAGAACTGCCCATGTTTTCATGTATACAGCAGTATGCCTATAAAGGGACAGTCAGAAAGCTCCCCCCTTTTGGCTGACTCGCACAGCACAGAGCACTGCTTGCACTAGAAGATCCCCCTGAATGCACAGCTCAGCATCAGCCTCAATTCCCTGTTCTCAGTTTCAGAGACAGTAGAATACAAGGCTAAATTCTGCACTCAGATCTGCTGTCATCAACCTTAGGATGGTGTCTCAGAAGGGACAACTTAATGAAAACTATTATTTTCTTACTATAAATAATTAAGATTTTAAACACATTCTGTTCTTTGCCTCTGAATACTGCCCATGGCTGTATGCTTTATTATGTCAGGCTTGTCCTCACTGTTTCTGGGAACCTTCTAATCAAAAAGAGGTGGAAAATTCATCCCTTGTGCTTTTTCTTTTTTAAACAAACAAATAAAAGCCTCAAAAAGTCTTGCTGTTCCTGGGTGTTGGTTTTGGTTTTGTTGGGTTTTTTTGGTGGTGGTTGTTTTTTAGGTTTGGTGTTTTGTTTTTTTTTTTGAGAGCAGAATGCACTATAAACACAGTTTAGGTCAGAGAGCCTGAAATGCATGTTAACTGAGAGATGAATCATGCGAATAAAACTGACAGGTAAATCTAGATATCTGGCACTATGTTTAGTAGGAATGGCAGAAACATGTCTCAGCACAGAACCACTTCTTATAATTCATAGTTATTTTTAAGACATGGCAGATATTCTGACTTTTAAAGACACTATATAGCAATTTTAATAGCAGTTGCTAACACCCCTCAAAGCTATATAACATGTACCAATAAAGGAAATTGCCTTCAAAGTGGCAGGAAGAAAGTAACAGGTAAATAAGCCATAACTGTTTGTTATTTTAGTATCATCTTGAACCAATATAAAATTCTTCTTTAAACCTTTACTACTTCCTAAGTGGCCTAAAGTCACTTAAATAGGTCTTACACCATGTAATCAGTATTACTTCCATTGTGTTTTCAGCTCAGTAAGGCATTAGAGACCTGGCCTTTGCCTACTGAACAAACAATGCATTTATCTACACAACTGCAAATCCAGAACAGCTCCACGAACTTCATTTAAAATCTTGCCTGGAAGAGGAGACTCAGGACAGTAATTTTTAAACTTCTCTGCTGATTTCTCCCTCACTTCTCATATTGCAACAAACTGGTTATAATTTGCAGTATGAAATTTCTCCACTGGGGCACACTGATAGGAATAAAAGTTTAAAAATTAACAGCTGGCTTTGTCAATGCAATTATTTGATAATGTATGATACTGGTTAACAGGCAGTCTCAGAATATCAGGAGCACTGATCAATACTAAAAAGGAATATGAATTCAAGGCCAGAAAATATCTCAAAAGCTCATATTCAGCCTTCAAAGAGATCAAATAAGCTGGAAATATTATAAAAAGCAGGTCTTGCTGAGAAAGCTTATTCTACTGTCAACCCAGTTATGCTGCAATGGCTTTTTAGTATCAAAATAGGAAATCCAAGTCTTCCTTCATGTATAAGCAACTTTTATATATATATATATATACCAGAAGGTGCTGGATTCTAGATTTTAACTCTGTTTGCTGGCATTACTTCTGTTTCCCTCTCAGAGTATGAGGGAGTCACTAGCATATGTAAGACTGAATTTGGGGTGACTCTAAAGTGGCAGTAGAATGGACATTTCTGCATCATAGCAAGCAGCATGTGCAAGGGTTCTCAAGCAGACAATGAATTCATATCATATGTCTTCTAGACAAAGTTTCAAAAAACTAAACTGAATCCCCAAATAATACCATCTACAATGAAACACTAATTCTGGATATGTGAAGTATTTTGATGTTTGTTCCTTACCTTTCTAAAGCCACTGCTGAAACACATTCTTAACTGAAGGTCAGACAATTTTATCCTCACTGAAGTACTCCCCAAAACCACATACTCAGGACTTCAATACAGGATGAAGCACTGAGAGCTGTCCTTCAAAGCAGAAGTTTATCAAACCTATAAGAGATTCAGTAGTGGAATCTTTCAAACTGCACAGTCACCTGTAATTCCACTACAAATAAAGCACATCCAAACAAGAGCCACAACATCTGGATGCCACTCCTCAATGCCCTAAGTAATGTTAAACACTCAAATGCAAAGGGAGTAGAGACCAGTATTTTAATGGGAGGAGGAAGAGGCAGAATACAGAATTCAGAACCAGATTTAGAGTTCAAGCTCCTCAGGAGGGTCATGTCAGAGACCAGAGTCATCTGGAAAGTACCTCAAGGTCTCCAGTTCAACATTTGCTTGAGCAGTGACTATCCCAACACTTAAGCATGCGCATCCTACCAATAACCTTGTCTGCCTGGATTTGGAGAGAACAATTACATAGTGATAGCACTTAATATTGGAATAAACATGCCATAAGAGACTTAGTGACCAGATGGGCTTCAGTTTTCATGGAGAGGCCTTCGTGCCTATCAGTCTCTTTTGGAGATAGCATTAAATGCCAGGAAAGTGTTTTTGCATTAATAATACATTCTCAGTGACTGAGAAGGAAGGCAACTTTCCCTCATTATACCAATAAAACATTCAGCACTTCTGGAGGATTTATGAAGAAAATCCAAGTAGCTACACTCAGCAAATTAACCCTACCTATTGAAGGCTGACGGCAGATAAAGCCAGTCTTCAGCCAGTCTCCAATAGGAGGGGGGAATGAAACAGAAGAAGCAGCAGCACAGCTCAAGAAAAGCAGTTTTCCACATTAGAAATGCTATTCCATGCTTCCCTGATTTCTTGCTTTGCACATGCTATTAAAAATAGCAAGTGAAAACGCCTTACTTCTCAAAGCACACATCCTGATGCACACACAGCCCTCCCTCGGCCACGTGGCTCGCGGCACGCCGCAGTGTTGCTCCCGCACTCTACTGAGCGGCCGTCATCCCGAGCCACAAGATCTCTGCTGAAACATGACGACACCATAAATAGTTTAATTCAATCTGAAGACAAAAGCCATAGCTTTCAATGTGTATCCTGTATAAGTATCAAATCATAAGGTTCATCCAAACCTGAGACCTGGGAAAAGAAACTCAATGAATTAGTGGGATGATTTGTACTCTTACTGAGTATAAAGAACATTTTGAAAAAGCAGGGATATTGGAGATGTATTAAAAGGAAACAATCTTGTATCACTGACAGGAAAATAGTAAACTCTTTCTTCAATCATTTTAGTAAAACAGCATTATTAAAACATTTATACTTTGAATGAAAGCATTAATTATGCCCATCAGGAATATTTTTCATTGTCAATTTGCCTTTCACCATGCTAATAAACACTAATCTTTGCATGTAAAAATTAATCACATTACCACATTTACAGGTCAAAAGAGACTAAAATAGTTCCTGCAATTCTTCCTAAGTAACTAGCTTTTGCGCATCAAGTTTTATGACACACTAGAAATGAATATAATTCAAACAGGATTTGAATAACTCAGTAGATAGAGAGGGAAAGATAAGAGTAGATTAGAAGAGTCTTGTGGTAAGCTAAGCCTTTAAAAAAAATGCTTAAAAAAATGAAGGGTTTTTTTAAATTTCTGGACCCCAAATGACATAAGGATGAAACAGTTGTATCCAGGTCATTACTCAAAGTATCCAGATTATGCTTCCAGCTGCTGTATGTATAAATGGTATGTCAGAACAACTTAATACATTTTTTAAAAAAAATTCTCAATTGCTACAACATTTCATTGTGCCCAAAATCAACATCCACCGTTCCCACGTAACTTGTGAAAGTGGGTTGGAGGACTTCACTCCTTGGGTATTTTCATAAGACCCAGATCACCAAGTCCTTCAACATTTTTTATAAGATTTAAGACTATTACTAGGGCCCTCTTTTCCCTTTGTTTAGTAACATGGTGGGTTTGTAGGTATGAGGGAACATGAGCATGGCCACTGACTTTCCCCTCCTCATTATGAGCCCATTAGAGCACAGACACTTTCTGGGGTACCATGTCTCCTTCCCCCAGCATGAGGTAGGCTTGGGTCACCCTTCTCATTCAGAACTTGCAAATGCCCACCCAACAGTGTTTCAGCAAGCACCAAATGATGGTTAATAAAGGTATTACACTATTATCTGCTCTTCTAGGTGACAGCAAATAGCTGAGGTTTGCTCATTTGCAAGTACCACACAGCAATCTGTGCTCTTACTATCTGTGAACCCTCCCAGGACAGTCATATTTCTGTTGAGTTTAACACAATTTCTAAAGTGAGGGGAACAGACATTTCTCCCTCAGTCTGAAATGCACTACAGAAAAGCATGAAAGCAGTGCTGGCTTAGTGCTTGCCACTCCCCTCCCACCCTCCTCCTGCATCTTTCAGCAGAGGTTGAGTCTGAGGCACAGGACCAAAGTGATCTTTCACAGCACTCCCCTCGGTCTAAGGGATAAGGTGTTAAGGTCAGGCCATCAGAGTGTTTGTCTGCTCTACAGAAAGCTGATACCCATATTGAAATGCACAGCCTGGGGCATGGGGGAGATAGTAAAAAAAAAGATCAGGTCACTTACTTACATCTCCAAACTTTCTTCTCTGTGTCCAACTTCAAGCAGCCAGTTTGAGAACTGTTGGCCTCAGTAACTTGCCCTCAGTCTTGCACAGCACATCACTGCAAAAGGCTGAGAGCACGGGGCTGCCTCCTCAATGGAAAATGTGCCACTCGGATAAACGCCTGACCATTTGACAGAGATGAAAGTACTCCCCACAGAAGAAAGCCAGTTTTATTACACAAGTAACTGCCACTATTTTGTTTCCACTACGAACAAGTATGTAAGATGACTTGTGTGACCCAGACCTTACCAAAGCAATCTATATTATTCCAATACACATGCAACGGTAAATGCTGCAGACTCACCTCTAACACACACAGGACATGTCAGGAAGACACATTATGAGGTACATTTTGATGTGAGCATCCCAAACAACTTCAGGACATGAACTACAGCTGGAATGTCTGAGATCTTTTCTTTGATAATTGAAGAAAGCCATGAAGGCAGGAACAGTGCATAGCACAATCTCCAGAACTGCCTGTTCTCACTTGCCACACTCTCTCACCTTGTCCACAAAGCCAGTCTTCAATCCTACCATTCATCAGCTCTTGTTGGGTTTTGTTCACAAGTTCAAGGTGAAGATTCTGTCCTTTACAGGCATAGCAGGCAGGCAGCTGCACAGGGAGCTGGCCCAAAATTCGGGCTGGACAAGGAGGCTTCAGAGCAGCTCCAGTGGGGAGAGATGGATCAACCCATGTTGCCCATTCCAATATATTCAAGACAACAAGATGCAAAAAGTTCAGATCTGTTTGACAGACTCAGGAAGAGTAACTGTGCCCCAGGTAAACAGGATCTTACTGCTGTTTTACAAGTTCTCACTTAAAGGCCTGAACATCACATGTCTATGAGCAGCAGTATTGTAGCTTTTCTACAAAAGCAAAAATCCTGCTCCCAGCTCTGTAACTGAGAAGAGAACATGACTCAGGTGGCACTACTGTGGCAGCATCTGCCTAGGACAGTCACACTGCAGAGATGTCCTCTGCAGACATCTCCTCCAAGGGCTGCTGCTTTAGGACCCTTCAGCAAAAGAGGGCTGTAAGGCCAGGCCCCCCAGCTTCTACCACACAGCCTTCTGAGAACAACAATGGCGTTCCTGTGGGAAGGCCCACTGCATGGAGAGTGTTTCTCTAACCTGAGATTGCTATCCAGCAGGGCAGGACCAGGGCTCAGAGGTCTGACAAGAGCAGCTCGACATCTCAGCCAACGACATGCTTTAGCTTTGCTGACCCCGTAGAGCAGCTGTCAAGAACAAGCCCTGCTGTATTTCCCAGCCAACAGCAAGCACCCTATGCTGTCAGCAGCCGGCCCTGCACTCAGACACTGCAACTGCCCCAGACCACCAGTGCCTAGCACTGACCTCCAGGGAGAGCAGAGAGCACAAAAACTGCCTGGGCCCCTTCAGAAGGGGCAGCCTGCCCCTGCCCCCCACACAACAGACACATCAAGATCCCAATCTCCACCTCAGGCAAGATAAAAGTTGTAATATATGTTTTCTGGCAGTGAGGGAGAAATGGATTTTCCTGTGCCTTCAGGAGCACAGAAAAGGGTCTAGCATCTTTGGAGAAAGGGAGTCCTCCCTCCAGCCAGGCTAGCCCTGCAGTCCCTCTCTACTCCATCCAGAAGCCCAGGGATACATTCCACAGCTTGACTCTTGCTCAGCTGATTTCTTTCCCAGCCTCTGAGTCTGTACATCGCTGCGTGACGTTCCTTCCTCTGCTAAGCATCTTTCTAACTGTGACTGAAGAATCTGGCAAGTGACCAAATATTCTTTAACCTCCACATTAACTATTGTTAGCTTTGGCAAAGCCCAGCTCCTGGGATGCCTGGTGTGGTATCGCTTACTGCTGCAGCCTACAGGAACTGCTGTAGTGGCGAGATTTAGAGAACAGGGATCAGGTAGCAGATGCAAAACAGAGCTCTCACCCACAGTGCCCTCCATTCCCCCATCGTCTAATGAGTTTTGGGAACAGCTACAACTTTTAAGCTTCTTACTTCTGGAAAAGGTTTAGAAACAGTGAATGTGCAGAACAGAGTCAGTCAAAGAAGCTGTAAGTTAGAAGAGGCAAAATGCTACTTTTAGACCTCCAAGATGCATTGGTAACATTGCAGTTCCATAGAGTGCTATTTATCTTTTAGGAGCCATGAGAAGATAAAGATGTTCAGCTCTACCCAGCTTTCACTGTTGGAAGATTGCACAGGCTGCACCACCTTCTCAGCCCACATCAGAACTCTCTTGGCTTGCATTCTTACTGCTACAGCCCTAACAGTAAAGTCCTTAGCCCTGCATCCCACTGCACAAAAACTAGGATATGTCCTTCTCCCCTCATTCTCACAAGTAAGTCCAAACAGTGAAATCAGTTATGGCTGCTCTGAGCACTGCCAGAGATGGTTCCCTAGCCTGGATTTACAGAGGACTGTAGACTTTACAAAGCATCAGCACCAGCCACGTTTGGACAACCAAGTTGTACTGGAATGGCAAATCCTAGGCAGAAATGTCCACAGCAGTCATCAGAGACAGCTGAATTCAGGGACCAGAAGGCAGGTTTTCTTAAACAGACTATGTTGCTTAATATAGTATACACTCTTCCCCAGTATCTGCACAACACTGAGTTTGAGATGTTCTAAGATTTGCACCAAGGAAGATTGGAGGGGTGGGAGAAAGACTGCAGAAAAAGCATTTAAAAAGCAAGAGATGATTTTGGAGAAACATTGTATGCACGCAGCAATCTCATGACATAGGACTCGCAATGCAGAGGCCTGGTTAGCAATGAAAATAAAAGACAAGAGCTTACTAAGGTGATGCAGTTGCAAGTCCATCTAGTATTAGTCACAAAAACTGAAGATGTGAGAGGTTAGGCTAGCTCATACCTTCCAGCTGGGGGGATGTCCTGCACTGTGCCTCACTAGCCATGTACACAGAATTAGTCTGCTATACCTGTGCACCATAGGCCTTCTCATGCTTCTCCAATACCATGCAAGTTTAAAAAAAATTACTTCAGTGCCAACACAACTGGATTCCTGCCGTGAGAAGAATTCTGCCTTCTCATTTTTTCATTGAGATGCCAAAGTTCCTTGTGCATTTCCTTTAAGGTCATCTCTGCTTGGATCTCTCCAATTTTGGTGCCTTGAATTCTGTGGGACTTTCTCTCAACAGCCCTTCTTTCCATGTAGAGGAAACCAACAGAGTATTTGTTCCTCACCTCTACCTCGTGAAAGAAAATCTCTAGCAACAGCAAACATCTGAGAACTTTTTTGCATTAAATTCTCAGAGTAGTGACTCTTGGGGCTGTCTCACTTCTGCCATCCCCTCCACCAAAGCCAAGCACCTGGGAACATGGACTGCTATGGAGCCCATGTTGCAACTAATAAACACAAGTACCACTGGCCTGAAAAGCTGCCTCATTCAGACACTCATTGCCAACTCAGGCAACGACTGCACCGTAACAGTTGGTGTTTGCACAAGATGGGAATCGGGTGATGCTCTCTCCAGTGGCGCTTTTGCCACCAGATAGCTGAACCTTTCTTATTTTATTGCAGATGTTTCCTTTCTGCCCCCATACGACTCCACCAGCCACATGAGCTCCATCAGAAGTTCCACAGAAATCCTTTTGCCTGCTTGTGTAGTGCATGACAAGGCACGTAATGTGTTATACTAAAGTCACAGTCCATTTGTTTCGCATTAAGACATGTACCAGTAAGACATTCTAAAGGCAAAAGGTGGCCCATCTCAGGTTAACTGTGAAAAGAGCATGGATTAAAAAAAAAAACATATTCAAGGCTAAGACAACTGCTGCAAGCTTTTTAATTTAAGTAAAATCTTTGCAGATACACTTCAAGAGGTACTTACCTGTCCTCATGCCCTGGTAATTCTATCGATCACTGCCCACAAGAAACTGTACTTTATAGGACATACTGCCTCCTTATGATTGAAATAGCTTCCTTCCTTAATCAGCATATAATCAGATATTCCCACACAGGAGAACTATAGCCCTGATTGACAAGATAGTTACAAAAATAAACCTGACGTTTAAATATAGCTTGCTCATCTCCCTGCAAGGTATGTAGTATTGTGTTATACAAGTCTACCATAATTTTCCTTGAATTAATGTAGTCCATATTGTCCCACTGCCTTGACTGCTATCAATTAAACAGCTACCAGATTTGTATTATACAGGAGAGCTGGCAGCTGTGTTGAGTGGGAATGGCAACTCGCCTTTCTTCTGCATGGACTGACTTACCATCAATATTTTATTGGCAATTAAGATGTACAGATTGAGTTCATGTACCAGTTGAATGCATGATTTCCAGTGCAATTGTAGTGGTAGATAGGTAAATAAGTGTGCAGGACTACATTAGCTACGCATGGAAACAAAACACATATGCTCAACCTGAAGGAATATACGTGGATGAGATCTCAGTATGCAAATACACAAGCTAGGCAGGCAATGTTTAATGATCTCGTCTTCCTAGGGTGGACAGTTCAATAGCACAATACTCGTTGCATTTCTCCCCATCTATCATTATGTTCTGATGCGTTAAACATGCAACGTAACGAGGGCAGAGCTCTATAGTACTGTTCTCGTTTCAGAAAAAAAAAACAAAACAAAACAGATTTTTTTTAAAAAAAACCCCATTCTAATCATGAAAGGCTTTTCATCTGTTAAAAACCTCCCCAGTGCTGACTGGCTGAAAAAACACGGGACAGACCTCATATTTATTATGCAAATCCTTAGCATTAAGAAAACAAATCACCAACTAAACATCTGTCTCACCCTAAAGGAAAATAAATAAATTAAACAACAACAACAACAAA
>VWZG01012361.1:15172-146412 GCA_013396735.1 Grallaria varia | reverse complement strand
CCCCGGCACAGCGGCACCCTCGGCCGCCCGGTCCCGCACCAGCCCGGCCACTGCGGTCCTTTCGCCGCCGCACCATCCCCGCTCCCCGCCCCGCGCCCGACCCACCTTTCCCTTCCATCGCGGAGCCTTGCGAGCGCCGGCAAGTTGCGGGAAGACGCGCTCCCTCCTCGGCCGAGAGCCCGGCGGGCAGAGGCGGCCGCCGCTGGCTGCTCCGCGGTGGGGGACGGCGCTGTCACAGCCCCGGAGCTGCAAGCAAGCAAGCGGCGGGGGGGAGCGGCGTGAGCCGCGGAGCCCCCCCGGCAGCGCGGGGAGCGGGGCGCGGCCGCGGGGGGAGCGCCTTACCTGGCGCCGCGGGAGCTGTCCCTGGCCGAGCGGTGCNACCGCCCGCGCCGCCCCCGACCCGCGCCCCGGCGAGCGGCAGCGCTGGGTTACACAACGCGGCGGTGCCCGCGGGAGTCCCGCCGGAGCATCTGCCCCGCACCCCGCATACCGCCCGCGGACCCACCGGGAGGCGGCACCGGGGCCGCGCAGCGCGGCGGCTGCGGGAGAACCGGCCGGTTCCCGCGGGTGCTGTGGGAGCCCCCGGAGCGCAACGCCCGCACCAGCCACGTCAGGGGATCGCTGCACTCGCCGCCCCCAGACCTGTATCCCACAAGCCAGACTGAGCCCACGCGCCTGCAGGCACGGAGAGGAGCTCGCAGGAGTTGCCCAGTCGCAGGTTCAGGCCTTCTCTGGATATGTTGTTTCAAGATTAATTGTGCTGATTCATAAAACATTCCCCTCACGGTTAGTTTATGCTTTTCTGCTTTCATATCCAGCCATCGGATTTCACTAACCCTCTAACTCATTAATAAAGCAAGCAGTGCCCTGCTAATAAGTTTTTAAAACATTCATGCCAGGATTGAGTCACTTTTTTGAGAACAAAGAGTTCATCCTTAAGTTCATCGCTGTAAGAAAGTTTCTCCACACTGGAATTATTCCTGTACTTCAGATTTTTTCAGGTTTTTAACTTTGGTGCAATGGGGACGGTAAAACACAGTTCTGTGCTTATTTTTATGATTTGTGTTAGTGATAAAGCAGCTCAAAGCATCCACTGTGCTGGGAGCTGCACACAGAGGATAGATGGCTCAAGCACTACAGAAGTTTCTAAATACAGGAACAGTAATTCCTCGCTCCTACTGTTCCTTTATACATCCTGGTGTTTATATTCTCACCTACAGCCCAGGACTGGAAAACCAGTCAGCCGTTATATACTGTCCCATGCTCTTCATCTAAACCACTGCAACCCATCCTGCAGACACTACCTATGGGCATCCCCATCCCTAAGCAGAGCCCTGAATTTGGTTGTGGAAGTGAACATTGCACACATGATCCCAACCAGAGCACATGGTCCAGGCAGTTCTGAGCAACACCTGCTCCAATCTCAGCTGCCACCCCACAAGGTGGCAGGACAGAAGTTAGGGATGGCATATTAATGCAAGAACTTACCCCTAAAAATCAATTAGAAACAGCCCAGGATGAAGACCCAGCACATAAAATTCACACTTTAACTGACTCTTACCCTTTTACTAGATCCTGTGTTGTTGTGAAGAATAACATTAGGGTTTTTTAGTTTCAGGACTGAACAGTCAGGTACTGTAGGCAAGCTGTGAGTCAAACTGCACTATAGAGCTTATGAAGCAGACTTAGAATTTATGATTTGGCTAGAAGGTCAAACTACATATTTGTTTCTTCTGTTTCTTTCATTGACCAGTGGGTTCCTATTTCCTAATTGCTATGCTTTTACCTATTATCCATGTCAAACTGACCAGACTACACTTTCCAGGGTCAACCTGTGTGCTCTTTGTGAAAAACAAGAAAATAATGACACTTTCAAGGTCTATTAGTCCTCACTAATGTTCCAAAACACAATCAAAATATACACCAGAGTGCTCCAAAAATCCTCTGCCAGTTTTCTAAAATACTTGGACTCAAGTTACCAACTCGCATAGATTGAAATCAGGCAAACTCTCAGAGGACATTAAGGTTCCTGGTATCCAAATTCAAGAAAAACTTTCAACAGAAAGAAGAGGGGGCAAATAAAACTTTTGAGGGACAGCCAGGCTGGTTACCAAGAGCACAATCTGAGGTACCATTTGTAATAGCAGGCACTGGACCAATGAACCAAGAGCCTCCTCTCAAAGCTGTGCACTCCCTGGAAAGCTAACAGCCATCAATAATTCAGCTCCAAAGAAAAAGCTGGGAAACAGTTCCTAGCTGAAAGCAACAGACTGAGCCCCATTGCCATGAGAATTCATGAAGACCAAGTTTCCCAAACACTGAAAATATATTTTTCCAATATCCTAAAAGGGATAACCATAACATACTCCCCACTAGCAAGGTAGGTCGAGGTTTGTTCTCTGTGGAGGAGGACATGAATTAGCAGTTCACAGGGCTCACCCTCGGAGAGCAAGGCAAAATTAACATTTGTTATTTTTTCATTTTGCTTTTGAGCTGCAAAGCATTTCTTTCTTTGAGGTAATGTTGGGCAGAAACATGGTTCAAGCAAGACAGCCAAACCCACTAATCCAGACATTCATTTTCAATCACAGTTTACCTGGAGCTTTCTGGATCACATCCAGGACATCACAATTTCCCTTCTAGATCATGAAACCATTGCACAGCCTTAAGATACATGTTCTTACAAAGCTAGCTTGAAGAGAGAAGTCCCTCCTCGTATTCCTTCACAGCTTCTTTTTTCAGTGCAAAGAAGTAAGTTCAAGAGAACAAATCCAGTGAATATTTTCCCTCCCTTGTCATTTACAGGTCACCTTTTAAATTACTTATCAGTAAAAAGAAATATGATATTACTTGTGTTCTGCTCTGTATTTCAGTTATGCATCCTGAATTAAAGTATCAAGCAAGCTGGACCAGCTAAAGTTAGATCACTGTTTCTCCTCTAGTCTGGCTTCATAAGTATCATGCATCAAATAACACACATTAATGACATCTCAGTAGTGCATCAAGGTCTCCTCCAAACCACAGCAAGGAGAAGCATTGTAGCTCTCAGGAGATGCAGAGCCTGAACTCCTTCCCACACACCTTTAAAGCCAAGGTGGAAGGAGAACCTTTGAAGCACCGCTCTCCTGTACCAAGTCCACAGAGTTGACAGGGTTGCTTCCTTTATGTGTTCAATCTTCAGGAATGAACTAGAAGCACAATACAAATAAGAAGGTGCTTCAATCAAATCACAAACCACCCCATGTAGATCCTGCTCTTCATAATGTCTCAGCATATCCTTGGCCCCTGTCATGGCACAGAGATGGCTATTTGGGAACGGCAGAATTATTCTCTCTTGATGCTAGTCTTGAGTGGTTTCTGTTGGCCTGCCAACATAGCCACCTGCACTGTTGTTTGTTCAGCAGGGCTTTTGCTCAGCATGCTCTGCTGGACCCATGCCCACCCCGCCAGATCAACTCACTCTGAACAGCAGTTCTGGAGCTACCCCCTGTCCCCAGTGGTAGCAGAGCAGTGTGTAAGGCTCTACTGGTGGAGGTACAGTTCTACTCAACAGAGAGGAGGTCAGCCTGTACAGGTGAGAGGGAACAGCAAGGGCTCAGCTTGGCTGCCCTCACATAGTGCTCCAGACAAAAGTAGAGATGTTACCCAAGCCTCCAGCTCCTGAGGAACCCAGCTGCTTCCCTTCCTGATGGACGCTGGGCAGAGCCTGCTGCCTCCTGCATTCAAATGCTGCCTGTCCCTTTCCTGTACCCTGCCTCTGGAAGCAGCTGGCTTAGAAGCAGCCCTGAGCACAGACATGATAAAGCCAAGTGGCTGTTTTGGCACTGCTACAGAGAGTAAGCCCACATGATGATCATACATGGTCTCAGCTGCTGCTGCTCCTGCCCATCTGCTACCCTGGCACAGTGTCTCCTTTTCTAAGAGAAAATCTCCATTCATGAGGGCAGAGACACCACCCAGCCTGCAAGGTTGTGGACACAGTCATGCGTGCTGCCATGTCTGCATGGGGTACTTCTGCATGACACTGGATGTGCCAGGAGGCAGCAGATCAACAGTGGTGGGATATCATCTGCCTAGTGCCACTTTCTGGTGATGACCATCTAAAATGGCAATAAACCCAACTTCAGGACCCAGATCAGAGTTCCCAGCTAGAGACAGAGATGCTCTCACTGCATGTGACAATGACATTTGTCCTGTCCAATGTTTAAAGAATGAACAGCTCAATCAAAAAGGAGCTGCACTGAGCTCTGGCCAAGGGGGAGGAATAACTACTAACCCTGATGTTCAGTTTGGGTCTAACCTCAAAAGTAGCTGCAATGCGAAGCAAGACTTATGAAAGTCCTTTTTTGGACTCCAAAAAACCAATGGACATCATTAGGTAGCTGTCATCATCAGCCAGAATAACAGATTCCTTAAGGACAGAAAACAGCTCTGTACCACACCATGCTCAGATGTCCACACTCCTTGAGTTGTGCTCAGAGAAGCACAAGCCAGAGCAGCAGGTTCCAAGAAAGTAGGCCATGACACAGCGGCAGCAGGAAGGACCTCTAACACTACTGAGAAAGCAAAGAACACAGTGGGGTGAAAAGAGAAGTAAACAGAGTCTAGAAGTTTTTAATATATAGGTAGGGTAAAATACAAAGAACATTCTACGAGCTGCGATTCGTCACCCTGAGGATGACGTAGGTAGCTTCTGATTAAGAACAAAACACCAATAACTACATCACCAACTGATATTACTTCCTTACATCATCCGCGTAGTTGCTGGAAGCATAGAATAAGTGCATTAAGAGCTCATGTGTGAAACAAAGACCAAAGTAAGCCACAACCTTTGAGCTATCCCAGACAGTTTAATAACATAAAATTATTGATTAAATGTTGAGATTTATCAGCCAGTATTATATTAATACAGGAAAAAGCTCTAATGTCACAAAAGTACCAAAACAAGGCAAGTTTTGCAATTGCTTGCTACTAAGTCAAAAATTACTATGGAAGAAAATAATGGATGAAGGAAACCATCTTTGTGTTGACACAGGGAAGGGTTCTTCTGAGTGCCAGCATTGGGCAGGTAGAAACATCAGCTTTCTTCTGCTACTGTTTTTCATTAACATCCATTTATAGCCATTTACATTAACAAGAGTCTTCATGTTGATTTTAATGGTATTTGGATCAGATACAGGCAGCTCAACTCCTGATTTTAGTTTTCTGTGAGATACTGAGCATCCCAAGTATCCTTAAAGTCCATGGAAGATTAAGGCTGTTCTCAGTCCTTGCAGCAAAATGCTTTGTGTTTTCACAGACCCTCTGAACCCCACTAAGGGCTTCTAGTTATTTAGCATAGTAAATGACACTGTCACCTCCTCATCCAGATGGAAACAGGGAGGATGGTCTGAAATAAGGTTGCAATACCATTATAAAATCTTAAGACTTTCATGTGAGTAGAAAAAATATGAAAATAAGCTGCAAAATGGAGCTACTTAAGCACTAACCCCTTTTTGACTTGATTAGAAAAGGTAATTACATGCATGTGGAATACTTTATGCAAGGTAAAAAAAAAAACTTTACAGGGCAGAGACAGGAAAGAGCTTCCTGCTGGCAGCTCAGCCCTCTTAAAAGCCAGGTGCTTGAATGCTTGAAGAGAATAGACTATTTACTTTAAAATCCTATTTGCCTATGCCTATTTCCCATAATTAGGAAAGGTTCTATTAGCTCATCACTACTCTACAGTAATCAGGGCTGAGTAGCATTCATATTTTTTATCTTCTGTTTGAAGAAATCATAGCAAGCTGACCTCTGCTGAGGCCTAGATCCCAGGAGCCAATTTCTTTCCCTTATTCCTATGCTGTAAAAGCCACTTCTAGAACACAATCTCTGACCTCAGACACCACAGTCCTATGAGACACCCACTAAGGTGGTTATTCAATGTCAACTGACACCACCGAAAATGCTAAGCATGTGCCAGACTGCTGCAGTGACCCTAAGACAGGGGACAACAGACCTTCAGGTGCAAAGAATCATCCCCTATCCAGCTCCAACATATTTTTCCACTTGTCTGTGTTTACTCTGTTCATTTTAATGCTATGTTTTCCAGAATGTTAGCAAATAACAAATGCAATAAAATCTGCAGAGCCAAGACCATTATCATCAGTGTATTCACAGTGTAGCTTTCCCACGCCTCAGGGACTTGGACCTCTGTGATATTTCAAGCTGAAACTCAGTTTGTTCAAATACAAGAGGCAGATAAGCACTGCTTGATACCAGCACCACTGACAGCCTTTTGGCTGGACCAGTTCAGAGCTTAAGCTCCTCTTGGCACGTATCACGAAAAATACTGAGTAATGAAATGCCATTAGAAGTGAGATACACAGTAGAAAACAAGGGGAAGAGGAGTGAAGAAGGAAGAATGACAAAAGCAGAGGGCAATCCTAACTGAACTAGCTCACTCTCAGCTGCAAAAATGGGAAGACCAGACCTTAGGTGTGAAGCTGTTCACCTCCACACTACATGTTATAACACAGTGATGCAAATTTTAAGCACTTGAACAGTCATGGTAAAGGCAAAAAACATTCACATGCTTAACCTGAAGTTATCTCTGTGATCCATAGAGCATCTTCATGCCTGATACAAAGGCTGCAGACCAAGGAAGCTGCTCTTCATGCTTGCAGGATAAATTTGATTCCTGATGTATTTTAACTTGCTTGTGTGAAGCCTGATCCCTCAAGCCATTTTAATCCACATCATCTTCCAGCATCTCTGCAGTACAAAAAGATGCTGCTGCTTTCTGGTCCAGCATCTTAAGTGGTATATAAACTATTTAGTCAGAATACCAATCCTTGTGGCTACCTCTGAGCTACAAGGATGATATTTCCCTTGGAGGCAGAGGGCTCTGGCACTGACGGGAAAGCACCAGTCAAGCCCAGAATATTCATGGCTCTAATTTAAAGTTCAGAGAACCCTGGTTTCCAACCAGCACAGTATCCAGAGATGCACTTGACCTGTCACCTGTTCCCATATCTGCTGAACACTAGGCAGAGTCAGTATTCAATGACTTCTTTAATGAGACTACCAAGATACTGCCTGGTTCTGCTTTACTCTGCTGATGTTTTGCTTGCAGGAAAGTTTGGTTCATTGGTTTGATTTGCTTATCTATACAGAAGTAGCAATTTCTTTAAGCCTTTATTTTCTTGGTTGATGGAATCTCATTAAACCCATCCCAGAAATTTGGGCTCCAACCAAGCCAAACAGTATGAAAATAAGCATACCTGACCCTGAAAGGATGAACACCATTTGGAGGATCTTGCTTGCTCATCCCTTGGCAGCTGGGGCCACAGCATGGCCTAAAGGGGCAGGGGAGTTCAGCTACATCACCCATCAGCACAGCTCAACTACATGACTTTAACCCAGGACTTGCAAAGCATGACTGTTTAGAAGGGGGTCATCTGATGAGTACAACCCTCCATCTGGGCACAGGTGGAATAAACATAACCTATATATTTTCTAAACTTTGCAGTGGCATCTTCAGACTGACAGTTAAATATAAATGTAGAAAATAGTGGAGATTCAAGAAAGAATCTGGGATTATACTCAGTGTAGCCAGCAAGTTACTTCAATCCTGTTCACTCTACATCAGTTCTGTCTCTACTCTGTTGCAGACCTTTCAGCAAAGGATGAAGCAAGACTGAGACCATGGGCATCATTTGTAACCTGCTGCCTGGTAGATGTTCAAATAGACTGCAGCCAGTGTAGCCCTGAATTGGAAGAACCACAGGATCCTGCAAAGAGTTTTGCTTTATTGTACTGAGCCCCACACTTGTTAAGTATGAGAGGCTGATTTTTCCATCGAGGAGAGGTGCTCAGAACAGGTTTCAGAGGTCTTTTAAAGAACCAAGTCCAGAAAATACTCAGCTTACTACCTAGGCAATATCAGAAAGTCTCATGTTTCTCTGCCCATCTTCCAGTCTTGCCCTTGAAGATCCTGTTGTGGCCCAGAAGCCCTGAAATAGCAGAGCTTTTTAGCTGTGGCAATGCTACACACATCTGCCATGCAGACCACAGCTGGCCACGAGAGCCAGCTAAGAGGCTATGTCAAGGAGCACAGTCCCACTGCTGCCCAACCCACTGATGCCGAAAGCTGATCTCCATGGGGTCCAGCAGGATCAGAGTGGAATCACTATTGCCCTTTCCCAGGATCTCCCTTTCTACTGCACATAAAATTAGCCTTTCTTGCCCAGCATTTCTAGAACTTTTTTCTTAGCTCAGTTATGAGGAAAAAGTCTATTTGTTTCTTATTCAAAGTGGTTACCTTTCAAAACTAAAACACCAGAACCAAGCAACAGCTTTAGCAAACAGTGCTAAGAGGACATTCCTCTCTTGTCAGAGGACCAACTGCACAGAGAATGGTGGGAAGGAGGAAAAAAAACCCAGCTCCTTGGGTGTTTTTTACAGTATTTACTGCATGAGGTGTTGGCTTTGCAGAAACACCAAGAAACACTTTCTGAGCTAGGGAAGGATCATCTTAAAAGCAACATTCATCATAGACAGAAGGAGTCTGCAATCCCTCTCATCGAGGTGGGAGGGGGGGAAACTGTGTCAGTAACAGAAAAGATGAAGGGAAGATGTGTGGTGTGGGAGAAGGAACCTCACAGAGCAGTATGCATTAAAATAGCTGTGACCTGAGAATCCAGTGCCATATTCAAGGCAAGTGACATGCAAGCTGAGGGCCTGACAGCAATGTCAGCTTTCAGTGGAAGAAGAGGAATGGACTGGAACTGAGGGGACACTGAAAAACTCTCCTCTAGACTGATGGAAGCAAATAGCTGGACCTGCACAGAGATCTTCAGGACATACCCTCTCTCCTCCTGCCTTCAGACTGAGGAGAGGGGACAAGGCAACGACAAAGGCAATTTACTGCTTGGATGAGATCAGTCAAATAAGATGTAAACAGAGGAAAGAGCCCAAGGACAGAGTAATATGGGGCACATGGGACACTTGAACAAATTTAGATTGGAAAAGGCCAAAGGGAAGAACAGCATCCTCCAGGGAACACTGGAAAACAGTCTAGAGAGGGAAGGGAAGAACAGAGGAGTAACTTCCCAGGTGATAAAAGTAAGGACATGAGAGGAAAGAAGGGCTGGCCGATGAAGGCACTTTGCAAATCAAGGTGCAGAGATGGGCTGTATTTAGAGAAACATGTAGGGGCTTGAACAGCAGTTTGTTTTTTAAAGAAGAGCTGCCAGAAGAGAGGGTGGGCTGAAGGGAAAGAATGGATAGGAATAGATACAGAGAGTCTGGGAGACAGGAGAAGCTGGTGTTCACATCCAAGAGACAAGGACAAGAAAGGAGAGCACATCATCTTTCATTTCTTTTTAAACTTAGAAGTAGAAGATATTTTGGTCAGAAAAAGAAATGAAGGCAGAGAAGGAAGGTTTAGACTGACTCAAGGTGGCAGGAAGCCAGCTGTGATTGAATACCATGCCAGCAAGAAACCTAGAGAAGGGAGACTATTTAGTCAGCAAAGTGGTAAAATTGAAAAAGTTTAGCACACTCAGCATGGCAGTACAGTTTGAGACCCTCCAAGTAACAGGAACAGAAGCCAAGGCTAGAGTGAACCAGGACTGAAAATCAGCAAGTTCCCCATTGCAGTGGGATGAGAATGCAAGAGGTTCAGCATGAGAGGAGATCAGCTGTAGCAAACAAGAGGACAGACATCAAGAAAACAAGAAGATGCAAATGTCAAGGCTGAGAGCACTAGAAACAGCAAGTGATAGGATGTGCAGCCAACTGGTAGCAGGGGAAAAAAAAAAAAGCCAGCAAGTTGGTAAAGCAATGGGATTGTTTTCCAGCAGAAAGATGTTTTCCTATCAGCACCAGCTGTCAAAGGGCTCCAAAATAGAAACAATTTTTGGAAGCACTGCTTGATCCTGAAGATTTCCCGTGTCACAAATACATAAGTAACAAAATAACACCCTCAAGTGCAGTGCTCTGAGTGCCACCTCTAAGGTGATAGCGCCAGGTAGGAGCCATGTTGAACTCAAAACACCCTGGGCCACCATGTGCAGACTTCCTTCCCAAGGCAGACCTCAGACTGTGAGCTCCAGCTAAGCCATCTCCCCCACTCCCGGCTGCAGCCTCCTACGTGCACGAAGCATTGCAATTCTGGCATCTGCACACAGACACGAGCCGCATTTGCCACATGAAGGAAAGCTCATCTCCCTGCCCATTGCCACCTGCTATTCTTCCCCTTTCTGCAGCACCCGTTCTCTCCTTGGTTTTTCCCCACTCTTCCTTCTCCTGCGCTAGGACTCCTTCCCCAGCCGCAGCAGAGCATCGCTGTGTCCCAGCCGCCCCCTGGCTCCCCGGTGCCCTGGTGCAGGAGGGAGCCCAGCCGGGAGCATCCCCTCGGCAGGCACCGGCATCCTGCCGAGGCTGTGCTGAGCCTCCGCCCTCTCCTGGCTGGAACACGAATTCCCGAGCTCAGCTTCGTCCACCCCCTGCGCCGTGCCCTGGAGAAGAGCTTCTCAACATTCAATATTATCCTTATTTTAACAGTCCTTGTGAAGCTGCAGGTCTGCACGGAATAGATATTTTATGCCTTTTTGCGCATGTAAAATATATGTTGTAAACGCACATTATCACATACAGAAACTGTAGTAAAACCCTAACATAAATCGTGGCACTCAGCTATGCATGGAGCTGCTCCAAGCTCACCTATTATCCTCCAGCCTGTATCCCAAATCCTAAGATACAATTATCCTCGAATAAGACTCTGCTTAACTACTGGAGCCAGGTTCATGCAGTACATGGAGAACATTGTCCTTTTATTTTCCCTTTAGCAGTTCTTATTCCTATGTGCATATATTCCAGTGGGTCTCACAATTAAGGTCTCAATTCATCTCAGGTTTGGATAAGCTGGATAAACTGAGTACCAGTTTTTCTGTGGGACCTGGTGCTCCAGGTGCCAGGCTGCCTAAATCCCTGCCTCCTGGAGCAAATCAGGCAACAAGCACACAGCCCTCCTTTAGGCACTACTGCAAACACATGCCCAGGCAGCTTCATTCCCAACCCACACTGGGGGAACTTTTGCCAGAGATGGGATATTCACAGAATATTTTGAGTTGGAAGGGACCCACCAAGGTCATCAAGTCCAACTCTTAAGCCAATATGGGGCTGAACCCACAACATGGGTGCTATTGGCACCATGCTCTAACCAACTGAGCCAACCCACTCCACCAAGTACTGAATTTTCAGGGCATGGATCACGTCACCCAGCTCTCCCATATCAGTAGGCCAGGAGTCCTGCCTCAATTGACGCCATCTGTTTCTCCTACTGGACTGGATCATTCTCTTTACCATCCCAAATTGTTTCAATTGGCATTTCATAACAGTTCCCTCACACGCAGTTTGCGAGAATTCAAAGAAAGCAAATGCAGGAATGTGGGTCACCCCAAACCACTTGATAGCCAAATTCTCACTTGCAAACAGTGAGAAACACCAGGAGGTGCAATACCAGTGGCAACACAGCACTACCACATACATATTTATTTAAACGCATTACAGACATTGCCACAAACAAGGCGTCCCAAGTGTTACGTATGTGCAAGGGGCATCTCTGCCTGATCATGGCCTTGCAGTCGCTATCCTGATTAAATTACTGAGGGTAGGATTATCAGCAGGATAATCAGATGCACTGTCTAATCTGGATAACCCAGCATTATTGGGCCTCACAACACAGGATTTCACTGACCACCCAGCCAGGGCATTCCAGAGCATTACATCGCATTTCCACCACTTAATGGATTCAAAGATCCCAGAGACTTGTGCAGAGGGGAAGGCTAAAGGAACACACAGTTTCAATCAAATGCAATAGAGTTTACCTAACTTCTGCAGTTCAAAGAGCCCCCGGACCCAGCACAACCAGGATTTCAGGGCAATCACTTACCTGAGCTTCTCTTTTGTATTTACAGGCTCCAGAACATACACTTTTGGTTTTTTAATAAAGCCTCAAAATCTCAACTCATCTGTCAGGAGCAACTACATGCAGCTTCATCTGTCCCAAAGCAACAGCACTGTCCAAGTAGCATTTTTTGGTCTGGATATGTCCCTTGACCCTCCTCCAAACTTTCCATTTCCTTGGCCTTAGCCTTACCAAATAACATACACCACTGTAGGGAGTCATGAAACCTCTCAAGAGGAAGAACCTGAGGACAAGATCTGGAAGAATTAGCTTACACCTGGAGGACTTCAATATCTCAATTGTCAAGATTTCTTGCCTATCAGCTGCATATTATTGCTCACCCCCAGTCTAGCTTCCCTTCAACTGAGATTTTCCTCCCCATGTTTCTACAAGTTTCTCATTCTGGAACAGAAGGTAGGAGTTTAGTGATGCTCTGAAAAGAAGATCCAGCTTTGGGAATCTGAACTTGGCTAGCTCTCATCACACAGCAAGCAGGGCTTTTGTTCAGTAACAAAATGGCCTGGATAGGGCACAAAGACAGAAAATGAACCTGATCTTTCAACCAAGTCCTCCATTGTTCCCAGACAGCATGAGAGGGTATTTTAAAATCTTTTTCTGCAGAGATGCACAGCCTGAACTCCTGTTCTGCTCAAAAAATGAATCACTTAGAGGCTTTCATCACCTTATCAAAGTCCCTAGTGGCCCCTACCTGCCCTCCCATGAAGAGTTTGATCTCCTTTTAGGAAGAGGATAAAGCTGTCCTTGAGCAAAGCTGCTTTTCAGTGAAGTATTGTGCTGTTTTTGTGAGAACAGACACCTCCAGGTGTCCCTCAAACATGGATCTCTCAATAGTTGCAGCTGAGGTTTTTTTCAAGGAGCTCACAGAACAGACTGTAGGCATCTGATGTCTCTTTGAAGGGCACATTAGAATCGTGATTCATGAAAGATGTCTGGATTATATTTCTGATGCTGCATAACTGTGTGGGTCCATCTTATCTCCAATTACAAGGGCAAATAGGAAAAAGAGAACTAGAAAGGAAGAAGTTGAGCTGAGAGAAAATAAAAACATTGCTGGCTGCCTTCAGTTCATACTCACTGCCAAAAGCAAAGTCATACAATACTATGTGCCTGCATGGTTAATATTCTCAAAGGTGAAAGGGCATTTTCAAGAATAAAAATGGCTGCATGAAAGAATCTTATCTCCCACCAGAGATGATGACTTGTCACCCAGGATAACCACATCCTCCAGCAATTACAAAAATCCATAAGATCTGGAGCACCACTGCTGATTTAGCTCATCTCCATATAGAAACAAACAGCCCTCATTCACTAAGCATCAGTGATGAGAAATAGGAACAGCAGCTGGCTGGAGTCAGACATCAAGAAGTGAGAATTTACAGTGAGAATGTTCACCATGCATTTTCTACACCGCAGGTTAAACAAGAGCAGATAAAGGAACACCCTTCCTGTTAGATTTTCAAATTCAGCCAGATGTTGGAATCCAGAAAAGAGAAAGCTCCATTCTACAACCTGTAATGGAAGTTGGTAGGTAGGAGAAATGCCTAGAAGGAAGATTAGAAATTCACTAAAGAAAATATCAAAAGGCAGCTGCTAGAACCTCATAGAAGGGAGAGCACAGGAGAAGGAAGTAGGTGGCTTTGCTTTTCATATTCTGTCATTAAAACCCTAAAACAAGAACTGACTGCTGCCCATTCCCACTGATGAGCTACTCAGGCTATGCAGAGAGCAATGACAGTGCACCTACCACCTGGATGAGAGACCTGCCTAAAATTCTTATTTCAAAACCAACAGAATGCATCTCTCCAGAATTCAGTGGATTTCTTTGGAGATTGGGTTTTTTTTATATTTTTAATGAGTCACTCATAGGGATACTCTCCCTTGGCTTCACACCCTCAAGAGAGCTTACATAAGGACTTCACTAAGAAATCAGACAGCAACTGCTCTCATGGACTCATCTCCACGCGTAGAGCCAGCAGAGATGTCCAGTATAACCATACCCCTTGTGATGCACACAAGAGAGGAGAGAGAGAAATTGTGGTCTAAATAATAATCCTTCTCCAGAAGAAGACTTTGCTTTTCCAGGCCATACATCTTTAAGAGAGTTAAAGAAATGAGGTGGTGTAACACAGTGAGGAATTACAGCCTTTAAAACACAACAAGCCCAAATCAGGCTGCCCTGGGTTGGGACTCACTGGCAGTGATACCCTGGAGAGCACACTGTTTCACAGTTTTTGCTTTTTAAAAAGATAGAGACTTTGTGGAGGCAATAATGACTTTAAGAACACAGTCTAGGACACTTGTGCATTAGCAGTAAAAAGTACACCCATGCTCTGCTGATGACTTTCACACTACTTGGGTCAGTGAAGTCATTGCTGCAAGGGTTTCAGGCAGGGATAGTCCAAAGTCAACCTGCAGACAACATGCTCCTCAAGTAAGGATCTAACCAAGGCACTGAATTTGCTTTATCAAGAGAGCTCAGCTGTGTTCCCAGCTAGGGCAAACTCTTGACACCACAGCAAGCACCCCTACAAGGTAACAGCACCACAACCCAAGCACCCACTCAACAGAAACAGGGCTCACACACCTGCACCTGAACTGCATTCAGGTGAGCACCCTGGAGGACAAACGAAAAGCACCTGGACCACAGGACTTTGCAGGCTTCTGCTCCCTCAACTCCCAGGGTAAAAGAACATACCTTTCCTAGAAATTTGAAACACAAGCCAAGGGAACACTCAACCTTCCTTCCATGACACCTCACAAGGGTTTACAACCACTGATAAGTACCTGCTAGTAGCCACCTTACTAATGATAGCAGCCAGTTGAGTGTGTGACAGGATATGCCCTTTCTTTACAGACCAACCACACAGTTCCCCACAGAGGGGTGTGTGCAGGCACTGCCAGCTGTGCAGTCTGACTGCACAGGGAACCAACAGCTTCAGACAACGTGAGCCCAACAGCATTTCAAGATCAAGCATATCTGTCCTGCTCATCTCCATAAACCAGACCACTCCAGACAGCGCATCTGCACGGCATTCACACTAACTTTTCCTTGTTTTTGCCTTCCTTGATTCTTTCCCAGGGAAAGAACAGGCAGCAGGACAGTTGCTGCTTCAAATTCCCAGAACACTGTTTCAGGCTCTCTAGGCACCCAGCTCCGGGTATACATAAGCAAACCCTGCCCTTTCATCTTATTTAGCTCACAAAGTCACTTGCAGCTTCACTGTTATTTCTACATGATAAGAAGAAATGGAAAATTGAGAAAGGCGAGCACAGATATCCACCAAAATGAGGGTTCGCCTTTTCCACCACAGCTCAAGACCTCCTGACTGCAGAGTCTGCCCAAAGCTCTCTGGATCAGACCCAGGACACAGAGCTGCTTTTTACACTGCACACAGATTCACACTAGTACCACATAAAGGCTCACTTACCGTTCAGTCCATTGCTGACCTTCCTCTGACTGCAGCCCCATCCAGTCAGCCCTCAGAGCACAGAGACACACCAGCATGACCTTCCCTGACTCTCCTTTCCCTCTTTATAACCTTGCTGTGTCTCACGGTTGTTAACACAGATCCCACTCACCTGGGCTGCTGCTGCGCCAAGCCTTGCTGAGCAGTCAGTTCGCTGTGCTGGGCCCAGCTGAGAATGGTTAACCTTCCCAGGCATGGCAATGGCCAGGTGTGCCATGAAGGTCAGGGCAGCCCTGCAGAATGAAATAAGAAAACTAAGGAATTTTTTTCTCCTATTTTGTTTTTCTTTGTATGAGGGGGAAGGAGGTCAGTACTGTGATGAAGCTCAGTCATTGCTGCAATTGCTCCAGCTTGCTGATGGAACAAGTAGGTGATCCCAGACCCTCAGGGCCTGCCTGTCATAATAGTGGTCTTCCTCTATACATCAGCTGTGTGTTTGGAGCAAATGAATTGGCTTTTAGCATGAGTACATTCTGGGTCCAATCACTGGCAGTCCTGAGGACATGCAGCTCCTGTCAATCTGGTGTGAGCAGCAGGTTCTCAGCAACGTGGGCAGTCAGGTCCAGCCTCAGGCTGAGCAGCTGGTTAGTGGCCGACAATGTTGGATGGAGCATGAGAGGGCTCAGGAGCTACATAGGAGGATGTAAGAACCATGCACTAGTTCTGCCTGAGAGCTAACTTAGGGACATGTACCTGCTTTGGTCTGAAACAAAGTAGGAATTGTTAGGTGCTAAGCAGATAAGGGGGGCAGAACCCAGTGAGTTGGGCTTGGAGATAGCCCAGGATAGCCCACCTGTCCCTGAGTGTGTGGGTAACATACATTTGTCCCAAAAAGAAAGGTGTTCTTTTCTTAATTTTGGCTGCTACTCTCCTCTGCAGTTTCATCAACTTCTTTTTCTTTTTTTCACAAGATATGCAAACCACGAAACAATACAGGAAATATTGGGAATAATTTAGCAAATAGAGGAGTCAATGCTGTTTCTTTGCTGTTTGAGCAGGTGTGCTCTTTGGTGAGCATTAAGGTTTGCATAAGGAACATTAGAGCTGCACTTAGTTTCAGCCACTGCGTTTCCCACTATCGATTGCCACCATTCAAGCCCAGCTTTAATGCCTGACAGCAGACATAAGCTATGAGGCAGCTATGTCCCCACTGGGAGCAATGATATGTTATCACCCTCTTCAAATGAACCTGGAGAAATACTATATATATTTAACAGAAATTCCTGTCTCTGACTGCAAAGGAATTTCAGAAGCGCAAACCAACATAATGTCTCTGTGACTAGACTGAGAATCAGGCACTAAAAGTGAACTATGCATACAAGAGAATATTTTACAAACACATTCATGAAATTGTGTTGCTATTCTGTCCTCATGCCCCTCTCTTCATCTTTTGAATTCAGGTTGGCAAACATGGACATTCGCTGAAGTACTGCGTGTAAAACTGACAACAGCAGATATCTTCCCCATCATCACCCTGACCTCAAAGTAGTTTTTACTTGCCATACATATGAAGGAACAAGGCCACAGGCAAATGAGACCACAAGGTTATTTGCAGTAAGAACTGGGAGGCTACAATACTA
This sequence comes from Grallaria varia, assembly GCA_013396735.1. Taxonomy (NCBI): domain Eukaryota; kingdom Metazoa; phylum Chordata; class Aves; order Passeriformes; family Formicariidae; genus Grallaria; species Grallaria varia. The sequence goes on along the minus strand of VWZG01012361.1, from coordinate 129,391 downwards.
TTGTGAGACATTCCTTAGCTTTGTAAGCAGAGCGGATGTTTCCCATCTGGCAAATGCCATGCAGTTGAGAGATACCTGAGCTGGCCCTAAAAGAGCTCTTCCCAGAACTGGGAGCTGCATGTGGCCTCATGAGTGCCATGGAAAGAAAGGGAAGATCAGCTTGTGTGAAGGACTGCCTTGCCTGAGAGCACTGGGCTGGTCCTGCACGGGGCTGTGCTGTTCAGGTGCTGAATGTCCCCAGGAAAAGACCCAGGTCTTATTTCCAAGCCTAGAGCACTGGGAGAGGGAGTCAGATACACCCCATCTCCCCTGGGCTGGTAATGGCTCTTGGCTCCCAGAGCTCTTTTGGCTCACTGGATGCCTTGTTGAGGGAAGTGCTCAGTGACAGAATGGCAGCTATTGAAGGAAAAACGGCATTTGGATCTTAAGAACCTTTTTGCAGTCAGGTCAGAGAAGTACGTGTGGTTACACCCAGGCAGATGCTGGGGTGAGTTATTATATGACAGTGACATTAAGCAAGTATTTGAGGGACCATGCCTCTGCCAGGAAGCACTAGTGATGCTGGAGGGGCATGACTCAGATGCCTAAATACCCCATTGGACCCTTAGACATCAGATCTGGTTGCACAAACAGTCATATTAACTCAGTTCTTTGTGATAAATAAATCACATTCCCAGTCATAAACCACAGCAATTCATAACTCCTCAGCTTTGTGCAAAGACACATTTCATTCTTCAAGGCACGTGAAGCTGTACAGCTGCACATTCATGTCTGAAATGAAAAGTGAGCAGTCAACAGGATTTGGTCACTGGGACAGCTGGACTCCAAAGAGACACAACCACCCCGACCTGCCAACTGCACTGCTGGGCTGAACCCAGAGCCCGTCAGCCAGGGAGGGGCAGCTCTATCTGTCCCCAGCACCTCCAGGCCACACCTGAGATCTCTCCTATGTGTGCATGGGTGTGAAGGCTCAGAGGAGCAGGAAAGGCAAACCGCACAGGACCCTGTGCTGCAAACACCATGAAGATCCCCTAGCACATTTTTTAGGACTTACTGAACATGCCTCACCCTTGCACTGTTGCACTGTACTGACTTCCCTTTATTTTGAGACAGAAGTATGAAGGTGGGAAACACTTCACAGAGATCTACAATGTTAAGGAGAATTTTTAAGACACTAATACAGCAAGAAACTGGAAGACTAAAAGTTCAAGGATTTTACATATGCACCCACACACAAACCACCGCTGTACCTGGTGCTCAGTGGAGCAGGTTTGCATTTGCCTTCACGACTGCACCTTTACAAAGTTATTACAGCTGTATAGCCAGAACAAAACCCCTTCCAAGCAGAGCACAACAAAGGAAGGTTCCTTGTGAGCTGGCAGCTGGGCAGGAAATCTGAGTCTACCACAACATTGAAACTGATCATGTGAAACTCCTTTCACTCCCAGCTCTGCTCTGTGTAAGGGCAGCGCATGATGTACTGCTTTTTGGTTTGAGGTTTTGTTAGGTTTATTTCTGCCCTTTTTCTCTAGAGCTGTTATTCAGAAATCACTTTCAAACTCAAGCACTGACTGTATTAAATCAGTTTCACAACAGTGCACAGTAGAGCAACTGCAGGTGCCAGTGTGCAGGGATAACAGCAGCAGCTGAAGAGCCCACCAGCCTGCTCACACTTATACTGCTCTCACACCCTGCAGCATCACTCCAGCTCTCCACACAGCCACACTGCTGAGTTTCCACTTGCTCAATGAGCTGGAAAGTTAACAGTCTGGAGGGTTTGCTCAGTTTCCTCCATATCTTGCTTTTACTTGGGAGAGCGTGATTTCTGTGCGTGCTGGACCAGTATGCCCTCCAGCCTGGATAGCACTGTGTATCAGAACAACAGCCAGTGCCTCTGAATTATTTACTCCAACTCACATGAACTTGTATTTCTCTTTCTTTTTTGCCCAGTCACTATGGTACTTGCTGCTCCACAAGTAAGCTGGAGAGACAGATGACACAGGTGACAAGGTTGATCCAGGTGATTATAACAAAATATGACAAGGCATTTATGCAGCTCCATTCAGCAGCATTTAATTTCATTTCATTTAAGTTCATTACTGTGTAGCAGGACACCTCTGGAGAGTTTATTTAAAGATGGTTTGGAGAGGGGAATGTGGCAATATGTGTGCAGTGGTGGAACAGACCGGAGGAACTGTTTGATCCAGACTTCTTTCCTTATCTCCTGGAGCACTGGGTTTCATGTTCTGGCTTCAGTGGGTTTTGATGCTGAAAAGAGCCATGCCCTGGGGAAAGAATAAGTGAGGAACTAGATTTGTACTACTGACCTGGTAATATACGCTTGCTAGACTTATCAGTCTTTAGTCACAATGAGCTGGTGGGACTCAGGACAGTCGGGTTCCATTTCTAGAGTCTCCTTTAACTGATGGGCTTGTGTTATTTTTCTAGTAACTTTCTGTAACAACTTTCCACCATTGACTTCAGACAGGAGCAGAATTATCCTGCAAAAGATGCTGAAGGCCAAAGGCTGGTTTGCACAGAAGCACCTTGGCAGTTATTCTCTGATCAGCTGAAGCCCTCAGAAGTGGCAATTAATATACTGTGTGCGTAAGCCTTGGCACGCAGGAGGCAGGAGGAGGACACAAAAGGTCACTAGCCCTTCGTGCAAAATGCCCCTTCCTTTCACCGAAGTTCTGTGGTGAATTGGCTGAAGAAATCATAGAACCCTCTCCCTGTCCCGTCAATGTCATGATGGGGCATAAAGCAATATAGGGAGCCTTGGAGACAAAGCCATTAATGAATGAAGTGCTTAACATCCTAGGCCAAAGCTATGATTTGTAGCCACTGAAATGGACAAAAGCAGCTCATATCTCTCATCTCCACCAGCCCAAAACAAAACTAAAACAAAGGGGTCAGAGAGGTTGAGAATCAGGGAGAAAAGTGGCTGCTTGGGCTCAATTTTCCCTTTGCACCAGAGCTTGCTTGACTTCAGAATCACGTATCATGTCTTCTCTGTGCCTATAAGACCTCAGTCATGTCTTCCACATTGATATTCCTAACACACAAAAGCTGAGAGGAAAAGACAGGGCTGACTCAGTTTAAAGAGAGCCTGATGCCCCCGATATGCACCCACAACTCTGCTCGGCAAATCACAATGTCTGGAGACTGAATGAGGGTGTGTTCCTCTACCACAGAAGGCCAGTAAGACAAAAATAACCCCCAAAAGCCTACATTCAGCTTGGAAGCACAGTGCTAAGCCAGGGACAATGATAATAGGAAAACACAATAGCTCCTCGGAGCAACCCCAAAATAATAGATTATAAATGGCAAAGGGGGAGGAGAAGGGAGTGAGGGCTATTGTATCACTATTCTAAAAGCATTTAGGGGAAATAAATCAGGATTCACTTGACAGACAGCCAAGCATGCTATATAAAGCTGAATTTCCCTAAACACAAAATATGTCAGCAAGAGTCCCTTGGCCAGTAACTATTTAATCCCTGTACACTTTTGCCCCCCTCCACTTGTTTAGCCTTTGCCCCATGATGGTTATTTGCCTTTCTGGAGAGCTTAATCAAGAGCTATTAGAGACAGTTGCTCTCCAAGCTGTATAATGTTAAAAGTTCATTAGCTCACCCCAAGGAAGGCTCGCAGGAGGGAGATGATGTATTTGCTGAAGTTGAACAAGCTATTTGCATGCTGAATACTTTTAATCACTGAGCAATGCCAGGAGGATGTGAATATTATTACACTCAGCTGTCCAGTGACCTTTCAAACATACTCACTTTAGTACAAAACAAAGTGGCAAAAATGTATCCAGCAGCGACCCTGCAAAAAGGGAAGGATATTTGTAAGTAATTCTAAGCACCAACTATGCACACTTTTTAAAATAAATTTTATGAGAAACAGTCATTCGCAAAGTCTACCTTCCTTTTCCTCTGCCTCATTCGCTTGCATTATGCATAGCGACCGGTGTTATGCATGGGTAAATAAAATATGGTAGATCCTTGCATGGGTTAATAAAATATGGTTGATCCTTTCTTAACTTTAGGCTCATCACAAACAGCTTGGTCCAGAAAAGTGCACATGCTTCATGTTTTGCATATTTTCAAGTCTCCCAATAGTGTCTAATGGGATCTGGGCCCTGTCCTGTGACTGTCCAGCCCCAGTCACCACCTCCTGGACACTATTGGTCTGATAACCCAGCTAACTTGTGCGTTCATCACTATACAGAAAGCAGACTGGTGAGACACCTAAAGAAATCTTTGTTACAGGCAATTTTCAGAGACTGCAGCTGTGTGGAGTTGGGTTAAAGCACCAGTAACAGCCATTGCCTCAACCTTCAGGAATCTCTGGCTTTCTAAGGCTTTTAAGCAGTCATTTTTCCCTGTACCCCCAGATTTACCAGAAAAAAACAACAGATTGGAGACCTCTAGCTACGGGTGCATTCTCTACACTGGGACAGCATCCTGTGCAAAGCCAGACAACCTGCACTTGTTTTCCAACACAGTGCCTACAGGGAGTTTGGAGATCATTTCACATGTCCCACAACGCTGGCCATCCCATGTCAAGAGTGAATGCCATCTTTCAGTGCTTGTTTCAGTCACTGACCTGTCAATTTGTAGCAGTCACAAGCCAGTCTCAGCGCACCATGAGGAGACCAAGTGGAGGAAGACCACAGAGCTTGGGTGTCCCTTTCGAGCCCAGAACCACCACAGCTGCCAAAAGAAGGTCACTCTCCACTGGAACAAGGCAGTCAGGGAGAGTCAAAGAATTTAGATCAAAATTAGCACTATTTCTCACAGTGACAGAAGGACAACAGAAAAGACAGGATACTCAGAAACCAGCTCTTTCAGAGGCTTTTGAAGCCTGGCTTCTATTTTGGGCAGTACACGGTTAAAGTCCTGCTGGTATTTTGTTGCAGAGTGACTGGTACTCAGTTGTAGTTTTCTGGTTAAAGCACCAACATTTCTCCAGGATAAAGTATTGGAAAATGTGGAGAAAATGATTTATCGCAGCCAGACAAAAGTGACTGAGGCTTCACATAACATGCTTGAAGGAGCAGAGACTGCAGGCTTTCTCAAAGTTCTTGGTCTGTTGTTCTCTTCTGCTCTAAAATGAGTTCTCCTCCCAACAGAGCAGAGAGAGTAACTCCCCGCTGGCTGGTGGTTTTGTCAACTCTGCAGCAGCTCAGGTGTCCCCCTGAAGAAGTGACAGGTTTTTCAAGGTCTCCCAGAAGTTACAACTGGAACCAGTTAAATTAGTCGCTCCTCATATTGTGCTACTGCCCAGGAGCCCTATGGAAAGAGCAAAGGCAACAGCTTGTTCCAAGAGTAGGACCACAGCCAGGATGCCCAAGGAGGCTCACACTGAGAAGTGGAAGTGGAGTCTCTGAAGGGCACTTTTTCTTCCTCCTCAGCTTTCTGATGCCTCAAGGCCAGACACACTTGGCTGGGACTCTCTCCCTTTTAACAGTGTAGGAGTCAGTAATATGCAGACTCACAAAGGAGACCTCCTACATTCTTACACATGCAGCCAGCCCCTCATTAACTGTCCCATTCCTTTTGCAGTATCACTCACCGCAGGGAGAAGCCAGCAGGAAGGGAGCTAATGGGCAAAAAGCAAAACCAAAAAATCTTATCCACCACAGCAGTGGGTGCAGAACTGAAGCTCTCATGGAGACACGGACTCACAGCACTGACTTGTCTCCTCTTGACATCAGTAGGGGAGATGCCTACATTGCTAGTTTAATGCAAATCCCCTGTTATTCCAGTGTTTATCATATTGGCCAGGACTCTAACCCCATGGGCCTCAGTGCTCTAAAATGCTTGTGAGAAAGACTTTCAGAAACTCCCTAATAGGAAAAGCACCACGGTCCCCTTGAAACTTTCAAGGAGTGAAGAATAACAGGCCATTGGTATCTAAACCCACCGACTACTCTGAAATCCCACCTACAGACCTATGCACTTTGCAAGCCTATTCCAGCATATACTCAAAGGCAAGAAGGGATAACAGGAGAGGAAGAAAACAGAATCTTCAGTGTTGTCTGATATACAAAGCACGCAACACCTCTCTGGGCTGGCAGCCTGCATCATTAAGCTGAACTAAAGTACATGGAGAGGAACAAACACTAGACAGACATAAACCTACTGGAGACTAGGACTCTGCCTTCCTGGGAGACAGATGGTCCAGGTAGAGGATATACCATTCTCTCAGACCTACCTGGAAAATTACTTTTCAGTCCAGTAAAAAGTCAAGCCTCCTCTCCCCCACGAAAAAACCCCAACACACACAACGCAGGAAGAACAAGACAGATATTTTTCAAAATGTTTTTTAATTAAAACCAAAAAAAGGAGCACACACCAGAGCTTGACATGGGCTAGTCAAACTGCTGGTCACTGGGACATTGAACTGGCATGAGGAAGGCTGTGTTTCTGCATATCTCAGGAGCAGGGACTCCCAGGAAAGTACTCTGCCTGCCAGGACACTGCTGCTTTGTGCTGAGCAGATTTCTCATGTGGTGATGGGAAACTTCATCCTGAAGCCCAGACTCTTCTTTCAACAAACAGAAGTCCCAGAGACTGGGGAAAAGACAGTTTCAAGAAATCTGCATTTTCCAAGCACTTCTGGAGAGGATTCCCAGTTGTTTCCCCTGCCTCCCCCAGCAGGTTACACAGGTTTACATGGAGACTCATCTTTGGCAATAGCCACACAGTTAGGACCTGGTTCTGCTTCCGCTGAAGTCAATCCATGTCCTTCCCAGGACCATAACTGCAGCTGCACTGGGGCTCATGATCACTAGCCAATTGTGCTTTAAAGTTAAATCCTCATCCACTCCATCTAGTCAGCAATTTCTGAGAGCTTCTTGTAAGTGTGTACCAGTAAATTCATGTAAATGTGAACATTTTGGCTACAGCAATAGGGTGAAGTTTGCAAATATGCCCAAGAGATGGAGGAGCCAAAGTTTTGTTTTAAGACACAATTTGGGCACTAGATCAGGTATTGAAACCTCCCTGTCATTCAATAAAGCAGTTTCTAAAGCTGTTGGTGTGTTGCTCCACCAGCCCGGTTTCTTTACCAGAAAGGCTGGGCTAAAAAAGTGACACATTTTTCATACACAATTTTTATCAGTTAGAATTTACTAGATATGCACCTCATTTGTCTGTCAAATATTTAAAAAATACTTCAACCTGCTCTAATAATCACATTTGAACACATGCATCAAGTTTGGATCTGAACAGCATCTCTGGGATAATCTGTAAGCCCAAATTGCTGATTTAAGGCCTAATATCAGTCACTGGCCAGCCAGCCACAATAAGTCACTCTGTCCTTGAACTCTTGGAATTATTTTTGGCTCAGACTAACCCTTGTTACCATACATCTTATCCTACACACAGAAGAAAAGCGTATGTGTTTTTCAAGGCTACTGTTGCACCACAAGTTTACATACAAACACAAGTTTTGCAAACTTGAGATCAGAGTAAGATCTCACATGTCCCAGGGTAAGTCAGAAAGTCCTCAGGAGTCCAGGGAATGGTAACTGCCATACAGGATCAGGCCTAACACATGCATTACAGAAGCAAGGTAGCTCCTTTGCTCGAGGTCTGGCTGATTTACTTTGCACATATCACTGCTTTAGCATTACATCCTTATCTAATGGTAAACCTGTTTCAACAACATGCAATACATATTAATGCAATATGCACTGCAACACACAATACGCATCCAAAGAAATATGCCAATGCAAAACTCTGACTGCTCACACATAACCAGGTTAACAAGGAAGAGTCTTTTGTAAAAGACAATCAAAAAATCACCTGAAACCATGAGACCTGAGGAGTCTCAAGCAATCAGCAATACTGAGACCTAATAACAGATGCTAATTCATGAAAGAAACACAAACAGTGGGACTGAGGTAATGGCAGAGATTTCATTAGTGCAATTACATTTAAAATGGTATGTTCTTTAATAGAATTTAAATAAGGCTTTGAATAATTACACACACTAAAACTAACATTCCATAACCTTATTCCGCATGGAAAAGCAGCAGAAACAACCCTCTGGACTGTACAAGGTCCAATTAATGAACAATTACATTCAAAAAGTAGATCAAAACAGAAACAACTCTTTCCCCCAAATGCCGCATTATCTTTAAAGTCAACTTTCTCCCCTAGTGTGAGAAGTGTGAAGAACAGATGAACTGGGCTTCAGCCCAGCAGATTTGGCCTCATCAAATTACCAGTAGTGCTTTCCAACCCAGTCTCTCCTCATTTCTTTAGGGTGATGGAAGCTCATGGAAAAAGAAGTGAATTTCCAAAGCAACAGAAGATGAGTTGTCCTTTCTCCAAGCCCAACAATATACATAAATTATGGAAGCTTGAAAAAAAACCAAACCACCCTACATTACACTGTGGCATGTGTTTATGATGCATGTTATCCTTTAGAAACTACTCACAGACAATGGGGCAGGGTGGGTCAAAAAAAAAATCAAAGCAGCATATGAAATAGTAATATACTGTTTCAAAATCTGCACCGTCCTGCAGAACCAGGATTTATAATTAATTCAGATTGTTCTCAACAGATCCAATCTACGCTGGATATGTAAAAACCAAGAGACTAAGTCATCAAGGAAAACCAAACGAAAAAACCTGCACACTGCAACAGTTTTTAAAAAGAAACAAAATAAAAAATCCCAAGAAACATTGACGAAAGCTCAGAAAAATTTATCATCAATTCTGAAGTGGGGCCTCGTGACATCATCTGGATTAATGAAGACAGAGATGGACTTCCCGGGGTTCTCAGTCACTAGCTGTTGCAACTTTTTGGCTAATCGGTCATCAGGCTGGTTGGTGTCCCCTCCATCTGACTGTGGGGAGGGGATGCTGGTGGTGCTGCCCCGCCGCTGGAGCTCAAGTGTTAGTCGGTTGGCTGCTTTGACATGTTCTATGGCAGTTCGAAGGTGCTCGGCAGGGTCTGAGCGGACCGAGGACAGCTTCCGTGCGTGCAGCATCACGGTTTCTTCAGAGAGGTGCTCCAGCATATTGCACTGAGGGATGAAGTAGTTAGGGCACATCTTGTTGACCAAGCAGTGCTGGAGATCATCAATGAGACCCAGGAGGAAATGGGCTGCATAATCCTCCTGGGCCAAGTAGCTGGCTGGCAGCCTGTCACAAGCCCACAGCATCATGCTCCGCAAGTGATATGGACTAATGGCTTTGGGGCGGGACAGCAATTTGATGATGATAGCTTTGCAGGCTTGATACGCCTGCATGAGGCTGCTGGAGATGCACTTTTTCAGCTGCACTTCACTCCTGGCAAATGACAGCCTCCACTCATTGTCCTTCTTCCCCTTGTAGGAACATGCAGGCACTAAGTAAAACCCACTTATGACTTCCTCCTCTGTGATCTTCCCATCCCAGAAGTGGTTCTCCATCAGCCAGCTCTGTGCCACAGCTGGCCAGCCTTTGAAGGACACCACAGGGACAATGTCATACAGCATGCGGCTGCTACCCACTCCCAAAATGATGGATATGATAGTCCCATTCTTTTCTACCTTCTCCACCTTCGGCATCCCTCGCTGGGGCTTTTTCTGGATCTCGGAGAGGACAATGCTAATGGAGTCATAGAACCAGTCTGCAACTTTTGTTGGAGAGAAAAAGTAATTAGTAGCTCCATTGATATGGTCCACGATTGTGCAACAGTCCTTCCATTTGCTGATAGTTCCTTCATCAAAGAGACGCAGGCTCAGCCAGGAGTGGCACAAAGCCGAGTGGCGCATGTCCAGCGTGACTGGTTGGTTGCGGTCATGCAGCTTCAGCGCAGGCACCAGCAGGGTGAAGTCCATGTCATAGTCTGTGCCTCGTGCATAAACATTCAGCTCATCAAGGTCAATGTCCACTACTCCTTCCCGCACACCGCCTGAAAGCAGCAGATACTCGTTGGCTACAGGCAGCTTCTGGTCAAGTTTCTGAACCATGCCTGCAAAAGACAGAAAGAGGAGTCCCTTCAGAAAAAGGAAAACAGATCTGGGATACCGAATTTAACCAGGATTAAAACCCATGCCATACCCAGCAGGAAAGAAAAGCAACCAGACGTATCCATCACTGTTTGTCTGACACAAACATACATCAGGCCCAGCACTCAGACAACCTTTAGTCCCACCTATCTCAGGGCAGGGCCTTCCCTGCATTCCTGGGAATAGGTGAAGTCCACCCTAAACATCTTTCTGAGAGCAATGGAAAAAAGCAGAAGCCTCCGGTAAAATACAGCAAAGCTACTTCCAGGACTAAATTGACTTCTTAAACACCTTCTAAACCAGTTTTTCACCATATTGACACTCATTTCCATGGTATTGAAATGTTACACCAACACTTCAAAAAGAATGGAGAATATTAATTGACTCGTTGTTCTTATTTTTTCTCTACTATAAGAGCTGGACCACCATCAGGAGGTTGGTTTGCACACAAGTGAATGAATAGCTACAAATGTTAGTTCAAGCAGGTCTAATTTGACAATCTGCTTTACATTTACTGATGAACAAGGCAACATGAACAAAGGCAATGCATTCTCCTCTCATGGGTGAATGGAGACAGGTTAAACAGTCAGGCAGCTAGAGAACCCAGCTCTGAAATTGGTTCTTTGAGCTGCAATAATAATAATACGGTATCAAGCCATAAAATTTCTGATCAGCTCCCCAGAACACAGACATGTAGACAGATTTCTATTTTCCTCACCAAAACCAGACACTTTCCTTCACCCTGTGCTGCCCACACCAGTTGCACAAAGCTGACTTCACTGGGTATTCTATATATACCACAATACCATGTTCATAGAACACGAACAGCAGACTGAGAAGAGACTCCACACAGTAGCTGAGATATTAGCACCTCATTCAGTGTTCAAACTAGGTTTAAAATTGAGCTCTGCACTTCAACTGCTCTGTAGTTTGCTCCTGCTGTTTGGCAGTTTCACTCCTGGTGTTCATCTTGTGGTTAAATGCTCTTGATTCCTCCCCAGCCTCAGTTCACTCAACACACCCAGGCCATGAAGGAACAAAGGCCAGTGACTCTGAACGGAGATGCTGAAGCTGTTCTAAGCACTACACCAGGGATACACCATTATTCCTTAGGAGGACAAATGTACTAGTTTCTGTTGGCATGCATTACATGACTCGAGCTTTCAAAAGGCAATACAGCTTGTTTTTATCAAGGGTGGTCAAATGGAGACCTTCCATTACAAGGAAGCCAGTCTTAGAGAGACATCAGTGTGAATAACTAGCCAGAGGCATAACTGAGTGAGCCAGAAAGCTGCCAATCGCACTGTCAGCCCAGGAACCACAGACAGACACATTAGGAATGCTTTTTACAGAAATACAAATGATCAGCGCTAGAGTCTGAGCACCCATCCTGGCATAGCCTCAGGGACTGCAGAGCCTTTCCTGAGGTAATGCATCCCCATGGGATGACAGACACTGCCTGAACCAAGTGGGTCTCCCTAGCAGAGAGCAGCAGCAGCACTGCAAGGTGCTGAGAGCTGCACAAGGCTGAGTGGCACTGCAGTGCTTTGGGAGAGACTCACCTGTCTTTTCCCGCATGCTAGGACTGGAAGAGGAAATGCTATCTGAATACACATAGGTATGGCCATGACCAGAGCAAAATCTAAAGCTGTGCAGACACTAATTCCTTGGAAAAGCCAAGGAGACTGTGGGAAGATACCTGTGTGTGAAGCAAAATGTATCCTGGGGCAATATTCAGGGTAACTATGCCATAGCCCGTGTGAAATTCCTTGTAAAATACACTTTACCTGTTTCATTCCTTTCAAGAACATTGAACACAGTCCATTTTACTGCACTGAGCTCGGATGATTTTCCTGCCACACAGGCAAGGACATAACACTTTCCATTTCATGCAGCTCCAGGGGCTGCAAGAGAAGGAAATAGCTCTGAAGGAGTACTAAGTTCCTGTTAAATCCTGAGCTAATCCTATTCTGCGATCTTGCCACATGCTGCCCTCTTCATCCTCAAAGGGTAATAACCAGGAAAAGCTTCTGTCAACCATAAAAACATTTTCTGAGGCTTAGGTACACAGTGAGCTATGGTACCCTGATCTATGGAGTGGCAAAGCCTTGCACAGGCTTCTCTATCCCAGAGGCCAAATAAGTAGCAGTCACTCCTTCGTTGTGCCCAAAGGGGGGTTTCTAACAGGTACCTAAATTGATGTGACTTCTGCAGCCACTACTGACACATTGCTTCTGAATCCTTCCCTTGACACACTGCAAGCAGTCTTAGTGCTTTACACACCCCCTGTAAGTTGCATCCAAGACCCACGAAAAAGAGTCTGGGTCAATCACATCATAGAGAGGGAGCAACTGGGGATTTTTCCTACTGGCCCTGATTGTGGGGCAGCACAGCTATTCTGGATATGTAGGGTTCTGATGGCCCATATTGCCCTACACTGATCCAAAATTTTCCACTCAGGACTGCTTCTGAAATAGGCAAATAGAATGTAACTATCCTACAGAAGAAACTGTTCAAACCTATAGGACTCAATAAAGGATGCACTTTTCTAAATGTTTTTAAACCTAAAGGATGAAAAATGTTCTGTGAAGTTGCGCAGTTTGCCCTTTGCACCAAAATTCTATCCTCTGGTACAGTCAGAGGCTTTGACTGAAAAATAAAATCATATGATTTTTCTAAAAGGTAGAGATTCTCCACTGTGGAATCTACAGTGGGATGAGTTGCCCTCCTTGGCTTGAAGAGATCCTTTGTCCTTATGTGGGAGCAATAGAGTTGACAGTCTGATCCCATTCAACCAACAGCAAAAGGGGCTCAAGCCCTGCTTTCTAAACAGCCCATGCTCATCTGCCTGGAAAATAACAGTGAACATGCACGACCCACCTCCAAGGCCAACAGAGAGCGGGAGCCACCCCTGAAATGGCAGGTCTATACCACCTTATAGCACTCCTGCCTCCACTAACACAAAGCAAACCTTGCCCTGGACAAAGCCTGCACACCCTGCTGTACTGTCAGATGGGGCACAGAATGCCAGCTAGCAAAGAGGAGGTTTCTGCTCCTGGTGGGTAGGAAACATTTCAGGAAGAACCATCCCATAGAGTCAGAGGCACAGTTCTCCAAGCCCTCTCATGGGGGTACACCCACAGAAGGGATACTTCTTTTTCCTATAGCAGAGAAAGAAAAAGAGAAGACCAATTTCAAATATTCTTGCAATGAAAAATGCTTTCTGCCCACAGAAGACTCTTCACACTTCCTCTAGAAAGAAAATGTTTTGAGTGCTCACCATTAAGCCTAGCTTGCAAGGCTGAGGACTCCTGAAATTGAAAGGTGTTGTATACTGTCAGTAAGTCACTTGATTTTCCTTCTCCAGAACTCTAGATCTACAGCAGAAGAACATGAAAAAACAGTCAGGCAATGGCTACAGGAAATGATCCAATATATCACCAACAGCTCTCTACCTGGCTGGCTGCAGTTTAAATCTAATCCTTGAGCTCTTCCTGGCACAGAATTTCCCTTTCAAGGCCTGAAACAACATCTGCAGCTCTGCCACAGAACTAGAGAAGGAATTTTTGCTAACAGATCACAGCAGCATTGCTGATCCAAATGAAGAGGTGGAGCAGGGAGCTGAGATTGAGGTCCCCTTGAGGAAAATATATTTAGAATAGGCATAGAGCGTTCTATAAATAGTTGAGATGGCCAAATTCAGGAATCACTAAGGCTTTAGGGCTTTGCAATGCCTTCTGACTGCTCCCCTTACTCAAAAATCTATTTGACGTATGAAGGGATTTCAAGAAGTCCCATCAGCCAACACTGCATGACATGCACCACCCTGGCACAAAGCTTTCATCCCAAGTTTCTACAGCCCAAATGCAGGCTGGAAGAATCACATGAACGTACAACAGATGCAGGACTCCAGTTCAGCAACCATGTAAGTGCAAATACAAAAAAGAAAGATATCAAGATTGGTACTTGATCCAAGTAATTAATAGCACCAGGGGGCCATTTGAGTTCTCTACAACTGAGTGCCAGGACCACCTGGAAGGTGGAGGGAACAGGGGTTACAGATAACCTTATGAAATTTATAGAAGCCCTGTGAAGTTGTCTGTAAAGACCAAACCCAGAATTTTTAGGGTCAAACACAAAAATATTTATTTTAGCTGAAGGACCAGCTCTCGTGCCATCAAAGTAGGTTCACTGATACTTAAGAAGCTGCTGGGACCAGGCAAAACACACAAGGCACATTTGCAGTTGTACCTTATGTGACACGTAATTTTGAAAAGGTTTGGCAAAGCTGGTGTTCTGCTAAGTAAGAGACTGGTGTTCAGTTACCACTTTCATCTAAACCACCTTAAAGGAATTCTGTTTTCCTTGACATGTAACTAACTAGTCTAAGACCTTCCCAAGCTATTAAATTTGGCATCCTAACAGCTAAGAGAAAGGCAGGGAATGTGAGAAGCAGGAGCAGCACCTCTAGGCTCAGCTTGCTGGGTTGGTTTACTAAACATCAAATCGGAGTAACACAGGTGAGCAAATGAGTTCTACTGACAGAATTTCATTCCATTGTTGTTTTTTCAGCATCAGGAATAACAGATTTATTTCTACTCCAAGCATGGTGATACAAGGAGAATAAAGACAGAGAAAAGAAATTTTACTTTTACATAACACCTACATTTGGGACACATCCTTGAATGAACTAGCTTTCTGATGCAGATGACACAAACTACTCTTTCCATTAAAAAAAAAAAAAAAAAAGAAAGGCAAAAAAGCAATGCAAAGATACTCTCCATCTTTGGAAATTACTGAATTTCAGATGAATTGATTTCAGGACCATTGCAGTGTGTGCTGGGATCTGCCACTATTTCATGACTAGCTTTGTGTAAATAAGGAGGAACACACAGACTTGTCTTTGAAGAAACTGATCAGAAAAAAAAAATTACATAAAAACTTATTTCTAACATACAAATTTCCTAATTTGGTTTCCTTCTTGATGCCTTAGATATGCAACCATTGCAACCAAAAGGAAACATAAGCAGAAAAGATGCCATGCTGTTAGTCTAACTTGGTCTCATTAAACTGAACGGGGTGGTGTTCAGGGCAGTCACTGAATTCAGACAGACTTCTGCTGCATGGGAACAGAAGAGAGGCCAAAAGAGCAGTGAGGTGCTCAGAAAGGTTCCACAAAGGAGAATCTGCAGAACTTTGCACACAGAAGAAGCCTGTCATGGGAGTGCTTCTGGGAGCCAAGCCAGACCCAGGCGCTAGCTCTGCACTGCTCCTGTTCTCCAATTTAGACCTCAGCAACTGCAGTAGCCTTGAGTGTGTTCCACATCACTCTGGTGGCAAGGAGACAGTCCACACAGGGCACAGCCTCAATCTTCTTCCTTGACCCCCTACATCACCCACCACTCCTGCACTTCCTGCAGGGCTTCCTGTAAGCTACTGGGACCACAAGTTATAGTAGCATCCCTGTCCTGCAGACTTTCTGTGCCAGGAAGGGTTTGCAACCTGGCCCAGAAAGCTATCTTGGTCCCTCACAGATCATCTTCAGCTTCGTAAGAGCACAATTGTGTTCTACACATCATCTGCAAAAGAGGCAAGTGAACCATGAAAACATTGTGGCCAGGCTGCCGAAGACCTTTAGGGGCACAATGATCCCTGGACACATGTAAACAATATGCACAGTCTTACCTGTGGATAAGCCTGGAGCTTTCCCCTTCTCTCCAGCAGGGAAAGACTGAATGTTAATGGTGATGGGCTGGCTGCAGCCCCCAGGCAGCTGTGGCGTACAATTCAGCAAGCAAAGATGATGTTTGCTGCTGCTCTGCTCCCCTCTAGACTTTGACATCTAACCTGAGAAGAAGTACAAGTCTGCGTAACATCAGCTGTTAAAAACAGCTGCTGCAGCACAGAATAAACATGCCTGGTACCTGCCCTTCAGCCCCACGCTGGAGTTCAGAAATGCCAGAATACACTCTCCAACCCTGCTCAAAGACCCAAAGCACAGTGGATTCAGCCCAGGCACAGAGTGCTGACTGTGAAGGATCACAAGAACTGGGACACGCAGATGCTTTACACACTTCAACACATCCACCTGGACAGAAGGAAGGGAAACGAGAACTGTCCTTCCAGCTACTCTGTCCCTCACACACCAGAAGAAAGCCTACAGAACTAAAACTGAGATTTTTCCCTCCCAGGTCTACCCAGTTGGACGCATAACCTTGGGAATGCCCCTTTTTCTTCTATATGAAATTATTACCATCTTGTAAGCCCCAAAAGCTAAGGAAGTCTAACCTCCTGGATGATCAGAAAGTGCTTGGAATTGCTCAGACAGCACTAATCACACACCACATGCTATTAGCAGAGAACCAATTTGCAAGCTCAGGATCTTCCATGCTGGCCAGGCAATTCTTACTCTTGACTGCTATAAGAAATAGATGAAATTCCAGGTTAGTGAAAAAACAAAAAGCTTTTGTCATTTTTCTGTAAAGACACTAGACGGAGACTCTGCAGTTCCTTGACAATTCCACTGCAAACAGCAGATCCTGCAGAACAGGAATGCTGTTCAAAGGGACGATCTCCGCAGAGGTCTCCCAGCTAAGCCCGAGCAATGTGTGTTGAATTTCAGAGGCTTCTTTAAGACAGGATGGGAGGCCTCTCTGATGCATCTGGACTGCACAGATACTTCTGTTTCCTTCGGTAATTGCAAATCTATTTATGAGCAGCATAAGTTTTTGTTACACAGAAAAACTGAAGGAGTCAGCTCTTTAGAGGAGTCTTTAGTTACAAAGCACATTTTGAGAGGACTCTTGGCGGAAGCAGGGAGGGGGAGGGAGAAGAGTGGGGTGACTGAATCGTGTGATATCAGTTTAGTCAAATATGGGAGGCGAGTGAGGGAAGCTGCTCCTTGCAGATTGATACACCAGTGTCCTACTGATTCTGCTCCTTTTAGAAATCTTGTGACATGGTGACAGAACACACTGCAGGGAGATAGCACCCCCTTAAAAAAGAAATCTGCTTCTTTCTCCAAAGTCTTCTTTAAAAACAATCTTAAAAGTAGTGTCCCATTTTTTTTCCCAGTTCTCATGTGTCCTGGTGGAAGCCACCCACCCAGCTGAAATCCTGTTTGCCAACGGAGAGGGGTGTTTCACTGTGCAAGCAGAAAAAGAAAGAAAGAAAGAAAAAAAAAAAAGAGCAAGCCCAGATTCAAAGGGTGAGCCTGTACAGCAAAGAGGGGTGCTGTCACAAACACCCAAACCCACGCTGGCACCAAAATCAGCAGTGGTGTTACTGTAATGACCTGCTTGGCTAAACCATTCGGGTCTAAAGAGACCACAAAAGCAGGAACAGATTCCTTTCAGAGCTGGAAACGGCATTTGCAGATGGAGCCCCCCCATTGCTGTGCACCTCTGCTTGGGGCAGGGAAGAGTTTGAGAGTCATGTTCCAAAACGATGCTGGGTTTCCAGCCTGCCAGTCTGCTTATCCAGTGGACTTACTCCAGAGTCATATTAGCCAAACTAAGGTAAGAGCAATGAAAGCTGAAAGCCTACACAGAATATAAAGTGCAAGGCAAAGAGGTGCTCTAGGGTCTGAAGAATATAATGATTAGGTCTGAGAGCAGCTGACAAGCAGAACAGAAGGAAAAGGAGACAGAAAGGATACTTAGAAGAACAGCTTGCTGTTACACCCTGCTTAACACTGTGCCCATACAGTGTCCATATTTTCAAGTGTGTGTAAGACATAAAATTCCCTTTGGAAATGGCACAAGATGCCATCTATCCTGGAACTGCAATCCCAGGGACAAAATATGCCAGGGGACAGATTGCTTTAACAGTTCAGCCCTCTGGGAGGCAAAGGCTACACAGGGTCTAGACTGGCCATTTCTGCTCACACCCTCCTGGAGCAGTGCTAAGCATTGAGCAAGATGTTACACTGAGGGAGACTCACCAGGATTCCTCTCTTGGATCTGCTTACAAGGTAACAGCAGTGGGCACATACCAGGCTGAGCATCTTGAGCGCAAATATGCAGCTCCTTGCAGCAGAGGCTGTTCTGCCCTTGTTTTCCTAGTCCCTTCACTGTTACTGTGATCTTTACAAGAGCACAACAGCCTCAGTGAGGTACATAACATGTCCATCTACCCTAGAATCCTGTCTCAGACAACTGCTGCTCAGTGCTTTCAGGGGAAGAAATGAGCAAGAAAAATACAGCATAATAACTTTCCCTCTGCAATCTTCAAGCAGTCTCTGGCTTTGCAATTTCCCAAATCAGATACAGTATTTGCAGCTTTGTCTTTGACAGCACTGACAGACTTATCTGCTGGGAATGTCTCTCATTGCTTTCTGAATCAGTTATATTTTTGTTATAGTCAGTGCCTTGCAGCACTGTCTTTCACAAAGCATATGTTGTGTCCAAAGGATTTCCTTTTGATGGCTTGCTAGGAAATGAAGAAACTTACCAAACCATGGCACCTTCCACAGATCACTGAATATTTTACAGGACTCCATCAGTCATCTTTTTTCCACGTTGAAAAGAACAACTTATTTAAACTTTTAGAGTTGACTGTCCTTCTGTGCACTTGTGTGGACCCCAGTATTGCCACAGTCTGTGTAAAACGAGGTGGGCAACACTGCATTACACATGAAAGGGTGACTTCTGTGTGGATGCCTCCACAATACTCTAGGATATACTTCAGCAGCCTTGCTTGTTAAATTAACCCTACTCCACTGCAGGTTTGCTCAGTGTAATGGAGTCCTCCTCCCCAGAAATTAATTTCACCTTCAGAATACTCCCCTTGAAAAAGCCAACACCAATCTCATCACTTTACAACTGATGTTGCTGACACTAGAAAAGAACAGTGGAAGTAGGACAGGGTAAAGTTTTGAAAGCTGCACAGGAGGACGAAGTCCCCAGCCCCCCTCAAGCTCTCATCCCAATCTGACTAGTCAGCGCCAGGTGCCTCGCACAGAAAACATGTGGTAGCTCTCCAGTGATGAGCAAAGCTTTTCCCTTCCAGACCTGGGAACACATTCTCCTCTCATTCCAGTCAGCCAGAGGGACAAGAGAACCTATGAAGCAGAACTTGACTCCAAGGTTGCAAATGCACTTTGGGGTCCTCCAGGACGGTTTTCTGTTCTCAGTTACTGTCTGGTATCTCTTTGCCCATCCTGAAAGAGCTACGTTGCTACACCACTTTATGTTCTGGCGCCAGGCAGAGAGCTATGTCCAGAGGAATGCCACCACACCCTCACATCCTCTAAATAACATAAGAGACTCCACTGTAAATGCACTTTGAGTTCTTCTGCCAAGCCTCCTGCTTACAGTTATCCAACGCACCAGAAATTCTCTTCCCAGCTGCTAAATTACCAGCTTGCTTTCTGTTTCTTTAGCAATTGTTTCTACAAAGGTAAGTCACAGCCAGAGCAAATCACAGCACTATTCCTTATGAACTGGGCCTGAACTAACACTGTCCATCCTCAGTACCTGCCTATTCTGTAATAACAGCTCTACCTCACTGCAGAGCAGCAGGACATTTGTCCTTGACTCAACCATTCCTCACTACATCATTCAGCAAAGCTAAACTTACATGTAGAGTATACATGGCAACTAACAGCCATCAGAAGGCTGATGAATAACCACAGGTGTAATTCATCTAATATTCTTGATTTTCCTTTAAAATCCATCAAACTTGGCCCCTGCGGTCAATGACATGATTGGAATGGCATCCCCTTCAATTGCTTTCTTTCTCTTCATCTGCCAACATCTAAATCTGTTCAGGTTTATGCTATGGGACAGATCAGAAAAAGAGGAAATGAAGGACGGTTCCAGGAAACTAGTCAAGCAGCAGAAGAGTGCTGGACAGAGGAGAAATCTGTTCTCTGAGTCAGAAGGAAAGCACGTGTCTTCAGAAGATTTTCTGAGGCATCTGGTAGAGAAAATGACATGACGTGAATCCTTTCTCCAGTCCCCAAAATTCACTGGACTCCATTTATACAGAGCTAACCCAGGCCCTTTGACAAATCCTGTATGCAAACACTGGGAGAAGCCACGGCAGATAGGTCAAATACAGCTAAAACAATGAATACAAGAACCACAGAATCATTTTTCTCTGTCCTTGCACGTGAGCATGGACTGAACTAACAAGGTGAGGCAGGGAATGCAGATCTTTGTCAGAGAGTGCTGAAATGAAAAAGGCTTAAACAATACAGCATGTCTGAGATGATGAAGAACAACTTCTGTTCTGTTCCTGCAGAACTAGCCGATTTCTCACCTGCCAAGGATATTGCCAAAGCCATGCGGAGCTGGAACAAGTCACCTATATGAAATATTTTTGTCAAAGCCCCATGTACAGCATCAGCTGTATGAAAAGTGCTCACTGGCTTTGACAAGAGAAGTTGTTACAGGTCAAATTCGGCATTAGCAGAAAACAGAGCAGCTCTGCTGAAATGAATGGAAACACCTGACAGAAATTTCAAAGGTATTCCTTCCTGCTTTCCATGGGAAACAGGCAGAGGACAATCTAAGCCCTCCAAATTTGCCTATCCAAGTCTCACTGCAGCTACCATCCTGCCCCAGCTTCATCTTGCAGAGGTTGCATTTGCCAGCAGAGGTTTCTAACGAGGACTGGCAGTCCCAAATTTTCAGGTTTTATAGTCATTTGTTTGCAGCTGAGCACAGTCATCTGTTAAAGAGCATAACAGGAAGCACTGTGAGGATTCGATCTTCACTGAGCATCAAGCCTGCTGCCCCAGCAGTGTCAAGGATCCCTTATCCCTGCAGCACAAGGAGTGGTCAGGAAGTGTGGGAATGGAACAATTAGAGTAAAAGAGAGAGGGAAAGGCAACCTCTGCTACAGCAGAGTAGAACCTGGACCACCCTGCGTGAAGACATGGAGTAAAATGCCACTGTCACTTTGGCACAGGATTCCAAGGGTGAAATGCACTGTTACCTTAAGGAAGCAACAGTAAGAACTCACATAACCAGGCGGCCCTGCAAGATCCAGGTATTGCTACTGCTCTCCTTCCAGTGTGTGTCGTGGGTTGGCTGGTGGGAAGGAGGAGCTGTGGCGGTCTGAGGCAGGGGCTGGAAGTGCTCACAGCCAGTCTGTAAGCCTGTAAGCATTTGCAGTGAGATGAGGGCTGTATTTTTGGAGCAGTTCTCAGTTACTACGAACAAGGCTTGAAATGCCCTTTGCACAGATCTCCCATCCCAATTTACCTGCTCTCCTCACTCAGGAGAAATTCCAGGGGACCAGTCACATCTGTTGCAAATGTTTGTCATTCTCATCTGGAATGAAATAAAGCCTCAGACACACATTTATTTAAAGCAGGCCTGGTGACCTCTCAGCTCATCAGGATGATTGCTACATTGTGAGGTGAAGGAGAGAAGAGAAAGCAAAATTGTTGCTGATCAAACAGAAAGTTCACAAAGTGGATTCCAGGAAGCCATTCCCTCCAATAGGCTAGTCCCAAAGTAATGTCTCATCTAAAAATCTAGTGGAATATGGACATAAGCAAGATTTAGCTCCAGAGAATTGTCCGAAACTTATGCAAAAGACCTTGTGAAGCAGAATCTCCAAGTCTCTTGTAATGGAAAGCTGATGACAATCATTCTTCAATTCTCATCTGGTATAAGGGCTGCATCACCTCTCGGACTCTGAAAGCTCAGGTGAGCAGAATCCTGTCCACCAATCCTGCACAAGTTTTAGGAAGCAGTGTCCCCAGCTCAAATATACACAAAGAGATAGGCCATGATAGCAGAGCAATGCTGTCCCAGTTTCATTCTTTCCAGACATTTTTGCAAGGAGGATAGAGGAAAGGCAGCTATTGCTCAAAATTCAAGCTCAATAATATAGTAAAGTCAGCCAGTTAACTTAGCTTTCCCCTGAAAATGTGAGAACTAGAACTGTTCTGTTTGCATTCTACTTTATTTAATAAAAAACCTCACATTACTCCAGTAATAAGCCTTAAGGAAAACCACAGTGTACATCATGTAGAATTTTCCTAGCAGGTCTGTTGCGTTTGAAGTTACTTTCAAAAATTAAATTACCTTCTTTATTATCTTACACAGTGCATAATCCTGAATTTTAATCCTACAAATTCCCTAATACACTTGTAGCAATAATGAAAAATGCTAAAAAGCTTTCTTCACAAAGGCTGATACAGAAATTATGCTTAGAAGAGGCAGGTACGTGGAGAACACAGATCCTTCAAATTAATTCAGTAATTAGAAATCTCACCTGTATTTTATAGATGTTGCTGTGAATATACCTAGTACAGTTTTCCCTTGGATGCTCAGCTCCTGCAAGGTTTGCAATCCCTTTCATGAAAACACTTCCCAGCACAATAGGGATGGATATTGTTTGAATAAAGTCCTGCTACACAGAAAGCAATTACTAACACAATCCTTGCTAGTTTCCCACTGACAGCTGGACCCCACCCTGTGATTAACAGACAAAGAAAGAAGATTACAGACCTCCTAAATTTGCTAACACAGTCTGCAGAATTAATTGCATGAGGTAGAGGTGGGAATATGAGGGTGTGAGCTGGTCCTGTAACAAGGATGTTGGTCCCCCAAGTCAGACAAAGCTGATGTACAGCTCATACCCAGAATACATCTGAGCACAATCCAACTTGTTTGTTCCTGGCTGCACTTGAGGAAGAGGCTGGCAGAGACACAGACAGAAAAATACTGATTTGTGGCTGAAGTCAATCATTATGAAAGCGTAAGTCGTATTCCAAGCTGCACTGCTGCTCTGGCTGGGGTTGTTCTACTTGTGCCCATGTAGACCTGCCTCATATGACTGGCTGGGCCAAGAGCTCTTCTACCCAAATATATGTCCCTCTGCTCTCCCTGGATCACAAACAACCTACTGGGAGGGATGGAAGGCGTCATGCTGAATGGGATTTGGGGCATTTCCTAGCTAAGGAAGACATCAGCCTGCCCTTACCCACAGGCACAGCCCAGAGGAGGGCAAAAGTTTGCCGACTTCCAAAAAGGCAACATTTGCTCGTGCTCAGACATCACGGGCACCCTCTGCCTACAGACAGGGAGGGGCTCCACTAGGAGGACGCTGTCAATTAGAATTCGTTGCTAAACCACAACTCCCTTCCCCAAATAATATTGTGAATACTCAGAAATTAAGTAAGAAGTATTCCACAGAACTTTGTGGTTGAGAAAGAAGCACCACTTTACTCCTTCCCAGAAAGATGTCTTATGAAATCACGACCATGCCAAAACATCTCTTTGCTTTCCCGCACTTAGGACATTCCACTTGGCTGCCGGTCCTTTAGACCATGATATTGAGCTTCAAATCTCCCTTCAAACTTTACTGTCAAGTTAGCCGGTCACCTGAACAAGAAGACAGGAAACATCCCTCCTTTCCACGGGCATTGTCATTCCGCGCAGGAGATCGCAGGGCCGGGAACACGCCGGGAAAAGCGCTGCGTGCAATGCTGCGTTCCGCCGGCAGATGGCAGGAGCGCACCGGCGAGCGCGGCCGGGCGCGGGGGGAGCGCCGGAGCCCGGCGGGACGCAGCGGGAATGCCTTCCCACCGCAGCGGGAGCGGGAAGGAGCCTCACGCAGCCACGTAAACATCCTTCCCCGCCACCTGCTATAGGGTTTACAGGGAGGAGGAAGCCAGCTCTGACACAGCTGGTGTTAAGAGAGGAAAGAGACCTCTTGCACCGGGCTACCAGCTACCAACCCGCATTTGCCACATCATTTTCATCGGGTGGACGCCAGAAGCCGGGTGGGGGCGAGATGCATCTTTAAGAGGGGATAAGCCAGAACGTAGACACCAAACCTGTCTACAAAGCCTATTTAATGCCAGAATTCCAGCTTGTGATGACTGAAGGGAAAGGCCAGCATTTTGTCTGAGCCATCTGTACAGGGCTCCTTTTGTGTTGTTTCTTTTTGTGTATTTATGCCGCTTTGCACAGCAGCACAGCTCAGCAAGCACTGAGCATCACGGCTTCAAAGCAGAACAATTGCTGTTTATAGAAGCACTGTCAATGTATTGCTAATGTCTTTTGCTAAGTTATGAAAATAGCAGTGCTCAGGGTGAGTCATTGCAGGTAAATTTAGTTCAAAATTGCGATTTTCTATTTCTTCATCAAGAAGCAAGCAAACTCACAGCAAGCACACACCTGCACAGGAGCTGTTCCTGTGTTCAGTGGAAGCAGGTACTTCAGTTTCAGGACAGAACCCTCCGGAGAGGCAGATTAAAGGTGAAATCAACATCTAACCAATCAGTTTCCCTTATTTATTTTCATCCTCAGAACAGAGTGACTACAACAAAAGTAATCTAGGAGCATTCAGAATTAAAGGCAAAGGGGATCATATAGGAATGCACATACACCCCATGTGTATTTGAAGAGCAGAACTGGGGTTTTGGAACTGTTTCAAAGCAACAAATGGAGAGTCTATACCAAGATGAGGGAGGAGGAGAAAGCATTAAGAAAAAATCCAACAAAAACTGTTCTTGCAAAGTCACGTTTGTATGTTTTAATCCAGCGTATAAAATTTCTGAACTAAATGAATTTAATGCACTTACATAGCAGAGAGAAAGAAAGCCAAAACCAGCTTCTTACTTGAGGAAATTTTATTCCTATTTTGTCAGTGTGACTCCTCAGTGATTCAAGATACAGACCCTCTTCTGTGAACAATGTAGAGGTGCAGAAGGTGCTGTGAGTTGCAGAAGAGGTGGGAGGTTACAGCATGACTCCATCTGTAGTACCAGGTTCCATTACACTTCCCATGAGTCAGCTGAGCTATGGGCCAGCAGAGGAACATATCCAGAGTGGAAAGTGGGTGCATTCAACGTAGCCTTAGATGTGTGTGCTCTAACAGGTAGCTGTGAACATCTGGCAATGCATAAAAGATCTGGGATGACGGAGCATCAAAGGAACAAAACCAAGCATCCTTTGAGTTCACCAAAATAGCAAACTAGCTACCACAAGCACTGCGTTAGTAACGCTGCCACCGCACGCACTACATGCACCGTGCCCAGCAACAGCATCAGCTCTCAGGGGGGCTGGGTATCTCCTACAGACACCTCTGAAGACGCATTTAAATAGCTATGGTCACACCCACACCGTAGCTGTAAACCAGCACAAACCCTAATGGATGACACTAACACATATTTCCCTGCTCCAGAACACTCCCCGCCACACGAACACTGTTCAGATGCTGTCATAGAAGATACTGCTGGAATACAGCCCACCAGCAAGCCCATTTCAAGCTCTAGAATTGATTTCCAAGTATTGGAACATAATCCCTGAACAGCACACTGATGGTCCAGGGCAGTATGCAGGGTGACCTGTCATGTTCTTGTTCCCCCCCTTACCCATCTTCTGTCAGGAGTCTGGATAACACGGAGGTGAATGGATACCTCTAAATCTTCATATAAATTTTCCTATTCCACTGCTGTTAGGAAGGAAAGGGATAGTGTATAGGGCGTGTCTGCCCAGTGCCAGCAGTCAGACAACGTGAGGAGCAGATCACTTGTTGTAAGAGGGCTGGGTGGAGGGCTAGTTTAAAGACCATGGGAGTAAATCATCTCCTTTGGGGAAGTCAGGGTAGCAGGGATTGCAAAGGTCCTGAGGACCTGGAATACATTTGGAAAATAGCAGAGGAAGCAGAAAAAGTGAATGAAGTGGCAAACAGAGCCCTCACATGGCCACAAAGCTTGCAGATTCCATGAGGAATAATTGTTGAATCCAGTGGAATGTGGTCTGGGTTTAAAGCAAAACTGTGGCAGTTCAGAAGACACATATGGGTTTTAAGCATTGAACAGCAACACTCACTAGAGCTCTTTGATTTTGTTGCTCACTCTGCCAAGAGTAAGATGAGCTCGGCATGAAGCAGAGAGGAGACAGACTCTGCAATTCAGAGTCATGCTTTTGAAAGCCCAGAGTATTTCAGCTCAGAGGCCTGAGACCAGAGTTTGTGTAACAGGAGAAACAAATGTGGAAACAAGTGAAGCATAGACTGCTTAAGGCAGGGAGGAAATGCAGGAATTTGGCTTCAGGGGAAACTGCATTGCTAAAGAGCAATTGCTTGATTGCATGAAGGACGAATGCTGGAGATGGCTGGTTCTCTTGCCTGCTTGAGATGCTCAGCACATGAACAGCCCTGGTTCAGTGAGCCCCAAACCACAGCTGCACTCCCCACACCAATGGTCAAAGTGAGAGCAGCCTCTCTCACCTATTTCCCTTTCTGCTCAGCTAAGCTGACCTGAATATGTGACCATCACGCAAGCCTTGTGTCCCTTGCACTTTTCCTGTTTTTCCCAACACTTCAGCTGGATCAGAGGCTGCTCTGCCAACCCCTGTGTTCAAAACCTGGAACATGAACTTCACCCATGGGAACACAGAAGGAAGACGGGGTCCATTACTTGCCCCCAAGCTACAAGCTGCCAGACTGCCTTCTTGACTTCCTTCCCCTGCTCAGAAACAAAGCTGGGATTCTCACAGCATCATCTACTGGCTCCAGAAGCTGGAGTTTTAATAACAGCATAAAATTTAACATTACTCTTTATTAAAAACAGGTGAAAAAAATGCAATTATTAGTTGGCACCATTGCAAGGCACTCAGCTGGTATTTTGCCCCTCGTACTGGAGACTGGCAGGGGCATGACCCAACTGCTGGAGACTTGCACCAGCTCTGGTGTAAAGCCCCTTGGCCCCTGAGTGGTCAGAGCAGAGATGGTGTGTGATGGTGGAGAGCCAGCCCCTCTGCTGCCCTGGCAGTGGCGTGGCATACCAGCAGCCTCCAGGGCAACAGGGAAAGCAATTTTTTACCTCTTCTCTGTTGCTTCAAATGTGTGTCTCCACACACCATCCCACTGACTGCCCTGTGGTCACCCTGCAAGGTTACACGCACCAGCCAGGCAAGGGCTGGGACAGACACTGCTGGCAGCATGCATGCTCTTCCCATTTTACTGTCTTTTAAAAGCTGTTAACTTGAAGGAAGAAGAAAAAAAAATCAATAAACTGAGATGCAATCTCTTTTGAGTATCTTAAAAGCCTGGCTTGTGGCTATTTTCAGCAAATTAGTGAGGGGCTCTTACACACTTATTTCTGGTCTCTGCGAGGTGAAAGCAGGACTGCCGCCAGCTCAGTGACTCACACAAACACAGGGAAGGAAACATAAACCAAGCTGCCTGCTTGCTCTTTCCCAGGGCTTATTCACACCCTTTGTAACTATTTGATGGGCCTGCTCTGGTGCATCCTAAGTTGGAGAATGAGAACAAGCAGGGCTGGGGCTGGGCTTAGGCAGCTTTTGCACAGAATTGCTGCCAGAGCAAGTGAAATTCCCAGTGACCAGAGAGAGGAAAATGGAGACCTGTCTGCACTTTTGAGACAGTAGCTCTCAACAGTCCCTCCCAGTTGGACAGAAATAACTGTTACGTTCTGTTACAAACCATTTTTGGCTATGACACACAAGATCCGTCCTCATCCATCACCTCCATGTACCAACCTAACAGACACCTACAGACCTGTTTTTCCCAAAGCCTCCAAATCCTGAGCTGCAGACAAGTGTTTACATTGCATTCAGGTCCAGGTCTTCAGCAAAGGTGTTCTGGAGGTGCCTGACAAGTGTTCAATACTCAGCATTTGGCCATGTAGCAAATTCTTTCTTACCTGTCTTCTGCCTTTTTCTGAAGACCCCAGTTTCTAGAGTCCTAAGGTGGGACGAAAGTCTCAGCTTAAATTTATGAAAAGTAACGAGCAATTCCTACCCATCACAGCTGCAAATAACTAAAAATACCCTGAAGGAGATGAAGCTACTTAAAAAGCTGAAGAAAACAGAACAGAAATAAAAATACACCAAGAGCTTTTAATCTTAGAGTTCAACTTCTGAGTGCCTCAAGTTTAGCAAAGCAGCTCACTGCTCTTCCCTTTGAGGTTCCCTTTGGATGGCTGGCATCAGCTCTCTCTACAAATTTATTGAGTAAAACAATGGTCAAGCAAAACCCACTGGGTCTCATATAGCGATGTGGAGAGATGGCACTGCTAGCAAAGGGACAGAAGGATCTTATACATTATTCCCTGTAACAGCGATATCCTGGGAAAAACACTCCAAAAAAGGATCTGCCTGAAGCCCTAGAGATGGCAAGGACAGGGTACATTCTTCCCAGGACAGAGACCTTCCTTCCCTGGAGCTCAGGAATGCACTACCTCTTTTCTCAGCACCTCATGGTCCCTGCCTTGCTGTGATCTTCCAGGTGCCCACTTTCACATCAGGAACTCTGATGGATTTCCTGTTATCCCCTTCACAGTTCTTCCACCCAGCCAAACTCTCTTCAGACTCGAAGCAGAACAGCAGCAATGTACACTTGTACTGGAGGCGTTAGAAAGGCCACAGTGAGCAGGGAAGGCTCTATTCCAGGGACCACTGCCTTCCTGCCAGGTCCTGCAGTGCAGCATAATTTGGGTGCTTCTGCCAGGGACAGCAGCAAGTGGCTTCCAGGAGCCTAAAGAGCCCTCTCTTGCTCACCAGCTTTACTGCTGGGCTCCTCAATTCCTTCCTTGCCCATTGTGAGTTAATCATCCCTGCCAGAGTGCCCTGCTTGCCTCACTGGGGCACCTGGAAGAAGCATTCAGACAGGGCAGGGTGCTGTGACTTGGAGCACAGGGGGATACAAATACAGGTTGAATTCAGCAGTTATTCTAACACAACACACACCAGCATATCCAAATCCCAGCTCCTGCCTTCCCTTCCAGCCACTGCCATAGCTCTCACAGCCCCACACCATGCCAGGCACTGTCCAGGGCTCTGCACACCTCCAGGCTCCTCCACCTTCAGCTGAACGTCCCAGAACATCCCCTGGCACACTGACCAAAGGAAGGGGACAAGCCTGTCAGCACTCCACTCCACCCAGCTCTGAGGACTGGCAGACCTCTGCCGATACCCACAGCACAACAGCAGAAAACCTCTGCAATGCCATGCTCTCACACCGACAGCTGCAGCCTTCCTTGCTGCTTGAGGATTATCCTCCTGTGACCCCCCCTCCAGCTCCTCTCTGTGATCTGCCCACCCCACTCCACAGGCTGGCACTTGGCCAGGCTCCCCCGCCTCCAATCTCCGTTACTCCATCTGTCCAAGCCCTGGCCTTTTTCAGCACTCACGTGATGCACCAGGGGCACAGCAGCTCAGCACCAGAGCCCCGTGCCTTCCACCCTCCAGCCCCTCACAAAGGGACCCTCAGGGGCTCCCAGCCTGTGACAAGACAAAGTTTTGAATGCAATGCTCCTTGAGACCACTCGTTTTTCCTTCCCCTGCCCCATCTACATGCACCCAGGGAGCCAAGAGCCTCACTCCCTCACTATTTCTGGATGTGGCCAGACCCCCCCTCTGCCTCTGCCATTTAAGATGTCTGACATAGCAGACAGGCCAGCTCCTGGCATTTGGTTACCTTCCAGCCTCTGTTTAGCTTCCATCCAGAGATAAAGATCCCTGCCAAGAAACTTAGTTGTCAAGGAGACCTCTTTCAAACAACAGTTTGGTAAAAACTATGTTATTATCTAGGGGAGCACATCTCCAAGGTAGAGCACTCAGGTTAACTGCCTGCTAGCTCCGCTTCAGCTAAAATACAGCCTCAGAGGCAAGGGAGAAAACCAAAATTAAGTTGGCAGCATAACCAAGTCCCAGAGCTCATAATTTTACATACATAAAGGATGCTCTGGAGGCAATGCAGAGGTCACCAAAGAGAGCTGTGCTCCTCCTAGTGCCATGGCTCAGCCTCCCCCTCACTCTCCTACACTGATTTTATATTCAACCCAAAATGCAAAGAAACAGATCCCAGCCTTTTGCTAACATTGACTGAGACTCCTCTGAGAACTGCATATTTCAGGTGGCAATATTTAGCCTAGAAACAGACGAAAGCAGAAGCATCTGTACAGAGGGAGCACAAGAGCAGACAGGTGGGGCTGGATCTGGGCTCAGCAGAGGGCTGGCAGGCGCTTCCTAATGAAAGATGTAGCCAAAGGGCATGCAAAGAGTTTCACTCCATGGATGCAGCTCTCTAGCCCCTGCTGCATGTTTCCTCCCAGTCCTGGTAGAGGACAGATCTCTAGAGCAATAAAAGTTCCTTTTTTATTTGCCTCTGCCTTCAGCAATAACAATTTCTATCTTCTCTGTTTCCTTCTTCAGAGACTGAGTTAACTAAAAGGGAGAAATCTGCCTCTTCCACCCCTCTTACACTACAAATAAAGCTATCTCACAGTGGCATTACCAGCTAGCAGTAACTTCACCAACAGAGAAAAAGCAGCCAGAGAACAGCAGCCAGGAACAAAGACTGCATGTGGGCAATAAGGAAGAGTTACCCTGCATGAAATCTTCAAAACCAGCCAGAAATGAAGCAGTTGCAGGAAAGTGAGGTATTTCCAAAACTACCGGGTGTCAGCTGATCTATTTCTAATTGCCTGAAATGACAGCTCCTGACAGCATAAAGCTAATCTTTCATCTCTCGAGAGGAGTTCCGAAGGTGGGAGACATTTCCTGGCATGGGGAAAAAGCTGATCTGGGAATTCAGGATATAGGGAGCACAACAGAGTGGGAGCCATTTTAAGGTCTTCAGGCACTTACTACAACACAGAGCTTTGTTTGGTGCAGCCTCTTCCATACAAAACACGTGAAAATAGCAACTGGTGAGACATGAAAATCAAGAGATCCTGAGCTTGTGCCAGAAACATTTAAAGGGGATTATGATCTGCTGTTATGGCTTCAAGCAGTGATTTAAGACTCCATAATTAATTATTTGCTCTGGCCATGAATGAGGGAGGAAGTACCAAGGTTTGTAGTTCCAACCTGAAGATAAAGCAAGCCTGAAAGTGCATTGGATGTAAAGGAACAAAATTCAGCAAAGAACAAAGAATGTGAAGTTGTGAGTGTTTCATTCTCATAACAAGTTTTTGCTCAGTCTCCTACCATCAGAAAGACCTAGACAATTAAGCTTCTTATGTAGTTTGTCTAGAGATGAAATTCAGAACCATGGCAAGGTCTTCTCTGAAGAACCTTCCATTAAAAGAGCAGAAAGTATTAGCAAGTAAATTGGTAAATCCTTTTTACTAGACACATTTATTGAAATATGAATTCAACCAACAGGGTCAAACTACTAAAGAGTACAGGAAAATTTTACACCCCCAATTTCCTTTTTCTTTTTTTTCTCAGGAAAGACTGGTCACTACATCTACATCTTCACACTTTCCTTCCAGCAATATGGATTTAGGATCTCTGTCAATTTCTATAAACTCTCCAAGTTATCACACTGAGAGGCACTTTATGCCTCAGCACCATGTTGAATGCATGGTCACTCCCTTAACCTAAGTGGTATATTCTTCTCCTGGGAAAACAGGTTCACAGCCCAGCACCAAAGACTATTTGGTCCATTCGTGGAGGCCCCTGGAATTAGTGCTGAGTGGAGGGAGAAAGTAACCTTAGAGTGGAAACAGCAAATCCAGAATCATGACTCCAGTAAAACAGTGGGTCTTAAAGGTAAAATTTGTCTTCCTCTGCACTGAACTCTGTGTTTGTTAAATGTCAAACAAATCCACAGAGCAGTACAGAAGACAGAAATCCATTATGACCAAGATTTAAACATTCTGAAATTTGACTTCCTTTGGTGTTGAAACAAAGGACATAAAACCCTGAAATTATTCACAAGAGGAAGAATCTAAAAATATTTCAGACATAAGGATACAGGAACAGCAAATAGAAAATATGCAAAACATTTCAAAAACTTCAAGTCCTCTGTTCCAGAAAAGAAACATCAAATCTTGTTATTTTTTCTTTACAATGGAAAACTGAGGCAATGCAGTTTTGTGAGTTACTCCCTTCAGATGAAAAATGATCAAAGGTTTCTGCAACAGCTCTGCTTATCAGGTGTCTAAAACGCTCGCAACCTTTTGCCTTCCAGAGGGGGACGCTCTTGACTGAAGGGCCAAACTGTCAGCCAAGGGCAGCAGGGGCACGTTTTCCCCTCTTGGTAACCAGCAGAGGACATGTGCGAAGTTTCCCCTTCCCTCAGTTTTACCCATGGGAGAGGTCGTGCCCATGCAGATGGACAGGAGCGGGATCCCATCCCATAGTACCAGAGACTCACAGCCAGGCTTGGCTACCCCGACACGCACAGGACAAAGGCGAACAAGCTGGAACCCAGCCTGAAGCACTCTGCCAAAGCTGTGTGCCAGAGGGAAATCCCAAAAGACTGTGGCCTGGAGCCAAGGATGTGGGCAGAGAGAATTAAAGAAGTCCATATGAAGTTGACTGAATTTTCTTCTCATCCAATTCCTACGCAGTGTCCTCAGAACCGATGGGAAGGAGCTACAGATCCTTCTGACAAACAGGTATCAGGACAAGGAGTGGACCTCCCTTGGAAAAACCCAGGAGAATGGAACAGAAATATTTGCGAGGCTGTTCTTACCCTCAATGCAAGCCACTCCTTGCTTTCTTGCCAGAATGACCACACAAACCACTGTTTCCATGTGAACAAACATCAGTGTCTTGTGTACCTAAGTGACATAAATGACCAGGCAGCACCACATAAGGACTTTGGTAAGACTGGGTGACAAGATAGACACCAGGCAGCTGGTTCAGGATCACAGAATAGGACTGGATTTTCAACAGTGCAGGAAAGGACCCAGACAGTCCAAGTAATTTCTAATCCTGGAAAGTGCAACAAAACCAGAGAGTTTGGTATCCACAGTTCACATCAGGACTTGGCTCCCTTTGATCAAAAAAGCCCTAGAGAGACTCAAGCAGAAAGAAATGAGACAGGGAGATCAACCAAAACCAATTAGCAGACTCCAGTCAGAAGGCAGAATTACCCTAGCCATCACTGGCATGTTGAATTTCAGCTGCAGATGAAGGCTGCAGACTTTGACAGTAGGAAAAAAATCAGCTTCAGGGCTTCCAACAGGCGCAACCCAAACCACATAGTTAGGTTAATTTAACAAAAAAAATACACTGCAACTACCATTTTCTCTTATCGCTCTAAACTGGGGATTTTCCAGGTTGTTTTTCTTTAGCTCTTTGTGGTTTCCTAAAAAATTCAAGGGGAGGTACTGACTTTCTTATATATAGCCTCCAGTAAGCTTGTTTCTCCCATCCACCTTTCTCAAGCCCCAGAGCAGTTGAACATTCTTCTACTTTAAAGTCAATTAAGTTGGTCTGAATGAGCAAGATGTCAATCAGCAAAGCACCAGCATGTTCTTAGGGGTCAAAGATCCAGAAGAGTGGGGCAGAAATGAGGAGCTGGAAAGGATGTGACATACGCACTCCCAGGACTCAACAGATCACTTTGGTGAGATCCTGCTGGCCTTTCTTTACATGGTCAGTTATCCATGCGCACGTATGTGTGCAGGCAGGCACCAACCTCCTTCCTCCGGATGTGGAGCAAGAAGTAATCCCAAAATAGCTCTACTGACATCCAAAAGATTTCTCCAGTAGTAAGGTGCAACTCAGTGAGAGCAAGGACACCAGAGTTAGCCTTCAGCTTGACTTCCCTAGATCAATTTATTAATTTCTTCTGTGCTGGTGATAATAAAGAGGAGGAAGGGGATGAGGAGACAGAGAGAATGCCCCTGTGTGCAATGAAATTAAATGCACAGCAGCAGCCATCATTAATGATGCATTATGGTGTAACAAAGGGAGCCTAGTTGATTGACACTCCCTAACAAGTTGTGTATAATAAACACTTCTCTCTAGACAGAAGGTTCCTGATTATGGGATATGTTCCCCCTCATGTTAACGATGGATTCATTGTCATAGACGCACCCCACTTGAAAGGGCAGAGGCACCCAAAATAAAAGGAGGATTGACTGGGAGATGCTTGACTGAAGAAGCCACGAGGCCACCTTCCTGAGGTTCGTACAGAGCAAAATGCACAAGGCTGAGAAGTCATTCAGGAAAATAAATGTCTGCAAAACAAGTATGAAGAGCAGGGGCATGGATGCTCTGGATTTAGCTTCCTCAGACCAGGATCTGGACACTATTTTCACAATCTTCTCCGAACAGATGAGTATTAGTGCAGAGCCTTGGTTCTTTACATTGCACATCAGCTCCTACATACAGCACAGAAGCTGCCTGGGGAGCCTGCTCGAGGATACAGGCAGCCCTGCATACCCACCTGCTAAGAGAAGCACCCCGACAGAGGAGACAGGCTCCTTTCCTTCTCTCAGCACCAGCCTAGCTCAGGGGTTACCAGATCTGGAGCTTCAGCACTTAACTAGGACAGCCAGCTCTGAACTGATGGCAATCCAGCCAGTTCATGCTGACACATTCCTGGCTCCTAGGATCTCACATGCCCTCAACAGCTCCTCCTTCTCTCCCCTGATAACTCTTAGTACAATCACTGTTATCTCCTTCCACCATCCCTGTAGCAGTACTCTCTCACCCTTTCCATTTGACCTTAGTGATTAAAGGCTGCACAGAGCTCACGAGGGTCCATAGGTGACAGACTAAAAGTCACTACTGGTTGGGTTCAAGCCACAGCCCTTGAAGCAGGTAGAGCCCAAGCCAAGGGCTGAAGGGTCCTCACAGGACTAGGACAGATCCCAGGCCACTCAAGCAATACAGAACTGCACCAGTTGAGACTTCCGGAACCCTGTCTCACCAGCAGAGATGACATCTCCAACAAAAGAAGGCTTGTCTAGTGGGGGACAGAATTCTGTTAAAGGGAAGGTTAACTTCACTGCAGGTTTTAAACACTTTTTGCTCCCCAAGACTGAATCCAAAATTAAATAGGATGAAAGGATGCAAGCTCAAGAGAAGCAGAGGGATCATTTCTAACCAGGTGTGTTCACATTCAGAAAGGCACCTGAGCAAGCACCCCAACCAAGTCCATTTCCAGGCAATGCTACAAGCCAGAGGTTAGGCCCTGTAGTATGTCATGAAGAAATTTGCTGGCAGACATTAAACAGAGGGTGTAAACTCAGAGTTTCCCAGAGAGCGATTAAAAGGGAAAGGCAGGAAATTTGCAGCTCTGTAATTAATGCCAGCAAGAAGTCAGAACAGAGCGTGACATCACCACAGCTAATTACAACTAGGGGGAGGGTAGGACTAATCATTATCCTGACCCTGTGATCCATATCTGACTTGATTCAATTGTGCTTCTGGCTAGACTTCTCGGGATGAGCACGATTCCCATGGCATATTTCTGGCTCTGTTCGTGCCAAGCACGTGTGAGGCCAGATCCCATATATTTCACATGGATATTAAAAAGGGAGAGTAGTTAGGAATGAGTCTGGGGACAGAACACAGAATTGCCCATTGGTGTTACAGCAAGACACTCAGCCCCTTAAGGCTTCTGCTGTAAGAAGATCCTGTAAGGCACTGAGGAGCAGACAGGCCTGACCTCTCTCCCCCTTCCTGCATTTAACTGCCCAAATCCCTTTTTCCACACCCACCCTAGAGCTGGCATTACTCCAGTAGCCAGAAATAAGCAGACATCTGGCACCAAAAGCAAGTGAAGCACTTCTGCACTCCTTGTGCCAAGACGATTCTCCCCAGGCTGTCACCATAGGTGGCCTGGAAGCTGCTATTTCCACATCCTCACAGAAGACGGATAGCAGGGCTCTATAGCTCATTGCCATTGCTGCATAGATGGGTCACTCAGAGCAACAAAAGCCAGAAAAAGCAGGAATTGCTTAAGGAAGGTCTGCTCTCACTTGCCAGCCAGGCCTGCTGATACATCTTCTTGTCCTGATGCTATCAGTGTTCTGGGATGAGCCCATGAAAGCAGCTCTTTGTCACCATATGATAAAGTCAAAGGATGTCCCCTTCTGAAAAGCAACTGAAGTGCTGCACAAGGTCACTAAGACTTCAGGGTACCAAATTTTCAGCCAAGGGCTTCAGCTGCCCCGTTCAGCCATTGCAGCTGATCCTCACAATGCATTTAACCCACTGACTCAGCGGCATTCAGCTCTCCCACTGCCATGCAAAAGGAGACCAGAAGATTGACAAGTGCTCTGCAGAAATGCAACACAACAGCAAAAAACCTCTTTGAAACATGAACCGAAACAAGGCAGGCAGGACACTGCGGCTTGTGCCCTTCCCCAGCCTGAAGGGGCGTGCATCCACTCTGCCATCTAAAGAAAATGATTTGCCAAGTTGTTTTAGAGAAATGGCAGATCAGTAGCGGGAGCTGTTGGTTCTAAGGAAAAACTAAACAAGGTTAAAAATTAATCAGATAGAAAAAGCAAAGCTATATCCAGAGGAAACAGAAGGGGAAGTTGCACGGTCTTAGGTTTTATAAGGATTATTCTTCGTAGAAAATGTGACATTAGTATCTGGAATCACTATTTTGGCACTGCATGAAAGCAACAGACTAAATGTAGAAGCAGAGAAAGTAGCCTGTTTCTGATGAACATTTCAGGATGAATCCAGAGCAGAAAGTTAAACCTGACACCATAAAGAAAGAAAACCCACCATCCTGAATTCTGCTTTGAGTGTTGATACAGGAGGTGTTAGTAACACACAAAAATTATTTTTAAACATTTTTCTAAATTGCTGTGTACATGCAGCACATCTGCCAAAAATATCTTACTATTATATTGAAACATTGTCAGGAACTGCACAGATTAGAAGTTAGTGAAAAATTCTTGGTAGCATTTTGATATGCTTCAATAATGCTACAAAGATTAAAAATATGATAGAAATCTACAGCATGGCTTCAAAGTAAGACATCAGTCAGTTTATTCAGAAAACCACAGTAACAGACCTGTAATAGCTAACAGCTAGTCTGCAAAGGTTCATTACAGATTCCTTTTAAAATCTCTCTCACATCCTCCTCCCCTTTCCCTACCCTTGTTTTTAAAAAGACTGTAGGAATCCTGCGGATTAAGGGAGAACTCACAGTCCAGGAGCATACAATATTCAGTCAGTCCTAAGGCTATTACAGCACGCTGCTCCCATGCAGAGATAAGCAATGGTTTAGAAAAATATCTGAGCATTTCCAAACATCAAGATGATTTCACACCCCAATGGAAAATATGCAGACTAATATTGCAGCAGTCATTATGGCATTCAACATACAGTCATGCTAAAATCCACAGAAGAATATGGCTACATTCCTTCACAGGATTAGAAGAGTGATCCATATACCACTGAAACCAATAAGATTTTTTTCCATGAAGTGGGAACTGGGTTGGATCCTATAAAACATTTACTCAATGAGCTTTCACGAGACACGAAAGTGCAGAACATCTTCCCTGTCAAAGCTGAGATACACCAGCATGCACTGATTTGTAATGCAAACTGCATGGGCTTATTTTCTTTCCCAGCAGATGTGAAGAACTGATTATAGAATGGGCTAAGCAATGAGGTTACAGAGCTGGGCATTGCAAATAATAAATAAACAGGAATAAAGAAATGAACTTGTGAACAGTTAAGGTAAAACCAATAGCACCTATTTTACATATGTCAGAAAGGCTATGCATGCAGCTTTTGAGAACAGAGTCACATTTTAATGTGATGTTTTGAGAAGAGAGTTTAGATGGAATATACAAGTAGTCCTAAAGGAATACAACAGCTCTTCTTAAAGGCCTTTAAGTTGCAAATTTTTGTAGCACATAAACTGGTGTTGTATGATCTCTGTGCATGCAGGCTTCTAAAGTCACAGAAACACAGTAAGGCAACCTAACGCCTATGTAGGGCCTTAAAAATCAACCCAGCCATCTGTCTCAGCTGCTGTTGGAGGTGAAGCAGCTGACCCAGTGTGGGTTTGAAAGTCTCACTCAAAGCCCCACGCTGGCTGCTAAGGTGACAGGGACAGAGAGAGGGCTCGGGAAAAGAGGTGCATGCATCAAAAATGAAATTGGAATAGAAACCCAGCAACATTTGTGTGTATGTGAAGAGTCTGGTGTGAGGAAAAAAGCCAACACTGAATATTGACAGGATGCCTTTTCCTAACAATCCTGGCCAAAAGGTATCCAACTACAGCAGATCAGCTGCACAGACCAGCACTTCCAACACTGGAAGTCTCTTTCCACTCTGAAGTTCTGCAGAATGGACAGACAGAGCCTGAACCTCCAGCTAGGAAAAAGCCATTTCAACAGAGATCCAATGAATGGCTGCGATACTCCCGTCTACTAAGAAATATCAGATAAACTTGATGAAAACCAATTAGCAGCAGGGATAGCGGGTGAAAGAGGGGAAGGCAGAGAAACACACAACCACTCAGGCCCATCAACTAAGAGCTGTTCATGTGTGGCCATAACATTTGTTCCACCAAAACAAGCTTTGTGAATTACATGTTTTGGATTAAAATCCTTAAGAAAGGCTGTGACACACAGAGCATGTCCCTGGCTGTTCCCAGAGAGAAGGATCTGTGGTGTACAAATCACCCATCCAGACACTAGTCAAATACACAGCAGCATCACCTTCCCAGCGACAGAACTCTTGAGTTTCATATCCAAACCTTAAGTTCCACTGCTATGAGTGACGATAGTTTAAGATGCCAGAAAACGTGGTTATCTCTTTAACATACTTGGAGATCCTTGTAGTCAAAGTGTCAAAGACAAGGGCTCAGCAAATGAAGAAGAAATAAGGTATCAAGCTGCAAAATACAATGGCGGGCACATCAGAGAAGCTCACATAGGTGAAAGAAGCCAATCAGTGATCTGTCTGCACAACTGAACTGCTGTGCCATTTATTTTCAAACACCTTTATTGCTCATGATACTTGTGTCTGCCTTTCCTCTCTCACCCACACTGGAGCAGCTGCCCTGCTTGTGTGAAAAGGGAACTTGTGAGCTCCAGTGCTCATCACGGCGATGCCTCACAGGAGCAGGCTCGGACTGGGATGCCTGTGTGACAAGTCTGTGCAAATGACAGGGTGGGAGAGAGATCACGGCAAAGCAGCAGGCAGTGTTCAACAACACTAGAAAAACAATCCTGGGTCAATTCGTCAACCACGGACCGTCTGACAGTGACCAAGAGTAGAAACTTCAGGGGAAAGTGTGAAAAGACAGAGTAGAGTAGCCTACAGCAATATCTCCTCTGACACACTTTCCCTGCCTTTCGGCAGTGTGGATTAGAGGTTTCTGCATGCAGACTTGTAAATGTTAAACAGTCACTGACAGACAAATTCTCTATGAATTTGCACAACTCCTTTTAAACTCATTTGTATTTTGGCCTTCATGTGTCATGGGGCAACAAGCTCTGTGCTGCAACTATAGGTCATGGGAAATGCTTGCATTTCAATGGCTACCTGCTACATTTATTGGTGCCTGTAATTCTTCTGCAGCATGGAAGACAACAAACATTCATACCATATCACCCGTTTCACCCCACTCACTGCCATTCTCATCAGGGGAAAAAGAAGTTTACTGCATAAAGAAGACTTCTCCTAGATTGCAGTAGCAAATGTCACGGCTCAGTTCATTATTTTAAGCTGTTTCTTCTCTAAAGAAGTATCTTAACAGTTTGGGCTGCTCTATGGCTGCTTTAGAAGGAGGATAAAGATTGTATTCCTGCCCAGGCCTGATGATCAGGAAAAAACCTTCTCTACCAGGCAATGACAAGCCTGGGCAGACTGCTTCTGTAAATGGTATGAGTATTATCAGTCCAGACAAATCACTGCATAACAGAGACTGGGGCAAAGAGAAGAGGGCACCAGGGCACACACATCCCTTCTGGCACTGCTGGCTAACAAACCCTGCTCCAGGGGAATGAAGTGACAAACTCTGTCTGGCTTGTGCATTGCTAAATTAAAGCTGATATATGAGAGATTAATAAGAAAGCTATTACAGAAGAATGCTATCAGGATGAAAGGGAAGATATGGGGATTTGTTAGCAAAACCACTTTCTCTGTCCATCCCACTCTGCTGATACATATCAGTCAGACTAGAGCTACAACCACCTCAGAGAAGAAGGAACTGCCTATTAAGTCATCACTCTGCCTGTAAAGCCAGGTTGTTTCGGGAGAGGATGAAAGACCTCGAGGTTTCTTCTAAGTGTACTACCCGTTCCAAGGCATTATTCCTTGCAGTCTGTGGGGTGGCACTTCCCAGAGTCTGCTTCCATCCTGGACCCCAGGCATTCTGACGGCAGCACTGGGTATCACCATCCTCCAAAGCAGGGCCTGACAGTTCTGTGGCTACCTACAGTGTGGCTGAGACCTTATGCTTTGTGGAGGACAGCAGCTACTCTCATTCCTGAGGAACCATCTGACACAGGTCTCACTGGGAAACTGTGTGCAAGCTCCTAAACAGAGACAAATCCGTGGGCCAAGCAGTGGCTTCCAGGACACTACTGCAACCCTTTGTTTGCACTTCCTAAAAGCATCACATGGACCTGCACCAAGGTCTGTCTTTAAAGGTCGGGTGAAGAAAGAGCAGTTTTGCATAGAGATCTCATTTCCATGAAGCCAAAAGCATCATGAGTTATTGGAAGCAATTTTTCCATCCAGGACATTTCAGGCCCAAGGCTAGCACTTCACAAAAGGACGAAGGAGAACAATACTTCACAGGTTCTGATTTCCAGCCTTTTCTTTCAAGTGTCCTCTAAGTCCCAGCACACAGCCAAGTCCATACTTACTGGTGTTGCATACAAATCTTAACTATCAACTCCGTTCTGTCTAGAGATTGATAGAGAAAAATAAAAACAAGCCTGGCCTGTTCTGAGACAAGCTCTCAGCACAGGTTGCATTCCTGGTGTTCACAGAATCACTGAATCATTTGGGCTGAAAAGGCCCTTTAAGATTATCAAGTACAAACATTAACCTGTCACTGCCAAGTCCATCACTAACCAATGTCCCTAAATATCACATGTGCACATCCTTTAATTATCTCCAGGGATGGTGACTCAACCACTTCCCTGGGCACCCTGCATTGTCCCCTGTTCCGTAGGCCACTGTGTTCAACCAGGCAAAGAGAGGGTGGGCAATGCTCTGTATCACGCATCCTGTCAGTCTGCTGGGCCTGTCTCAGGGAAGGCAGGATGCAATTCCACTAGTCTATATCTCTCTTGCTGGTTGAGCTGGCAGGGCTCAGCACCACTCTGTGTGAACTGCTGCACCACAGCCAGTTTGCCCACGCTGCTGGAGGTGTTCCTGGTCATTGGTGCTACCCGAGAGCTTCTTTTATAGGTGTGAGGAGGTGCTTGGCCACTGTTCCTGCTGGCCCTGCCCAGGTCCCATCAGCAGCTGTTGCACAAGCCACAGGATCCTGGAGGATCTCTCAGCTTTTCGGGAGGTTCCCCAAGTTCGGTAAAAGCCCCCTTGTGCCCTGTACTGGAGTGACCCACTGCAGGTCATGCCAGCACTGGAGTCACTCACTGAAGCAAGACCCTCACGTGATCTGCTAACCAAATCCATGGTGTTGTTTCCTCTGCCTACAGGACAGCACGCAGTATGCAGTACGGTCATGCTGCACAGTGTTTGTGCTGCCAGAAAAGCTGCTTTAGTGAAGGAAATCAAATAATTTATTCAAACTATCTTGCAGTGTAAAAACACCTATGAAGATGACTGGGCAGTAACATCTGTTTGATACTGTTGTAAGCTTCTTTAAATACACTTGTAAAGTCTGATCCTATCTAATGCCCTAACAGATAAGTAAAATTGGCTAAGTTTTGCACTTTTGTGTTTACACTTACTCCAGATAAGCAATGTGTTTCAAGGACGAGGAGAACTCCTGAAACTAGGATGTATGATCCGACCTTTCCCAGACACCTCACTAAAGTCTAACAGCCTGAATTTCTACTCACGGAGTAGACAGAGTACTGCTTTTTATCTAACCTGTTCTTTGCTCTGCTCTGTTTTCTATCCCTCTTAAAACTAAAACTAACCCAGCCTAGAGAATGTGCAGTAACTTATTACTGAAGGATCTGCCACTCCCCTTTAAGCAACCTAATGACTTCATTATGAAGTTACTTCGACCTTAACTTCCCTCCTTCCTGCTTGTCTCTGCTTATAGCTTTGCTTTTGAAACTAAGCAAACATATTGCTAGAGTAGCCAACTGCATAATCAGATCAGCTTGTGGTACTATCAGGTATTTAATGACAGAGCAGCTCCATCCTCAACCTCTTGAAGCAGCATTCTCCCACTCAGCTGCTCGCTTCATCCACAGACTAATACACACACGATGTTTTTGAGGGCTGTCTCCCATCAGTGACGTCCTTGTCTTTGTGTTCCTCTCCCTTGATAAGCTCTTGCACGTATTACACACTTCTGTGGTGGCATCATGCAGTGTTCTGTTGTTTAGAGGCACTTGTTGTCTCCTCTGGAGATTAGTAATATAGGAGTGCTGCGTTTTCCCACATATTCCTGTTGCTAAGGGTGAATTTGTAGCCAAAGCCTCTGCACTACTTCAAAGAGCTCCATGCCATAAGTCAGAGAAGAGGGATCAAAACACTGCTTGGAGAAACACAGAATTCTTTCTGGTGATTGTTTTTTTTCAGCCCTACAATCAGAGGGTCCCTGGGGTGTAGGACAATTATGCCTATTAGGGACACTGCATTTAACACCTTACCAGCGTCTATTGCTTAATATTTCAAGTGATTAATTCTAGAACAAACTCCTATTTAGCTCACTAGATTAATTCAGTACCAGCCTCTGCTCTGCCTATTGCTTTACCAGCCTCACTTGCCTCTCTTCTGTCAATGTTTAGGTAATTCCTCTTCCAGATCCCTGCAGCAGCCCAGCCCAGCTACCTTGCTCAGCTTCATAGACCACATTAAATGCATTGTTATATTGTGGTGCTGTCTCTTGCCTTCACGTTATGTCACCCATTAGAGTCTAGGGAGGTATTTGGGGGGCTCCTGTAACCCTTCCTCACCTCCATTACATATGTTACTATGGTTTATAGCCACAAATTAGAGAACCCCATAACTTTAAATCACATTATCATGCGTCAGTGCCAGCTACAATAACAAAGTCCCTATTTCTCCTCCACTGTGTGTCTTTGGCAAACTTGCACCTTGCATCACTGCACAAAGCCATCTTTCATCTCCCTAGCAGCCACCTTCTTTTTACCTTTGGCTAAGGCAGAACCATTCCCACTCTGAACAAAATTCCAGGTTTATAGACTTTATATCAGCTCCTAATAGTCATTTCTCTGGCAGCTCCTCACTAGCTAAGGGAGAATGTCATAGAAGAATAACACAGAGGAAGACTCAAAACCCACAACTGAAGAATGAATGCCCCCATCAACCTTACTGGTGCCAGTGTGTGCCATAACCACTGGTTTATGACTTAAGACACTTTTAAGGGCCTAGGAAAGCTCTCAAGAAACCATCTGCCCCTGCCTTCTGTGGCTGAGCTCCTAGAAGGGCTGTTGGCCACATTCTGTTAGTTTGATATCAATGTATCACCCCCCTTGGCATTTTTTAACATGCTGGTTACTGCAGTGCTTTTGTTTCCAGATATGATACTTAGAGGGAAACCTAATTTCATGCAGGCACCTGCTGACACACCAGGAGGACTCCGAGGCAGGAGATGTGTGCAACCTGACCTCTCAGTTACAGCAACCATCCCAGACTGGATGTGCAGCACAGCACACCCAGCCAGGAGCAGGGCCACTTAAACCCATTAGAAGGGTCTTCACTGTGACTAAGCAGCACAATGGGATTAGGCAGGAGGAGCGGGGGACAGGGAGGGCCCGCAGCCCTGTGCTTGCAGCCACAAGA
Organism: Grallaria varia; assembly: GCA_013396735.1. NCBI lineage: Eukaryota > Metazoa > Chordata > Aves > Passeriformes > Formicariidae > Grallaria > Grallaria varia. Next base: position 85,756 of record VWZG01012361.1, on the reverse strand, counting down.
TTTTAAGCACTACAACATAACAGGAGCAAAGTGTGGATGGGAGACAGGGCACGCTTTGAGTCCAGGGAATAGGATAATTTTGATTTTTTTTCTGCAGGACTTCCATTTAGTTTCCTGCAGCCCCGATTGTGGTGGTACACTGGCAGTGAAGGGCTCATCCAAGAGAGGAGAGTGCAGCATCTGGGTCAGTACAGCTGAGGCCCCTACCCTGAGGTGGAGGGGAGAGTGTGGCTACCACAGAGATTTGAAAGGGGCACAAAGGGATTCTGAGTCTTCTAGATTTAAATCCTGGCAGAGGTCAGTGCCAGCTTCTTTTCAATATCCCCTAAGAAGGTCAACATGATAAAAGCTCACCCCCTCAGTACTCAAAGCGATTAGCAACCACTTGAACAGCACCAATAGCTTCTCCTCCTCTCCCCTAGTTTTATTACTAAGCAAGTCTGTGAGTGGGTTCAAAGGAACAGATGTCTTCATTGTGCCTTTTCCCTCCTTTTGCTCACAGGAAGAGGAGGAGCAGAGAGAAATTAATTTCCTCCAAATAACATTTTTTGCCTACTGTATCCTCCCCACTATTCAATGGTCACAGAGCTAGGGGAGGAACTGCAAACTTCTGATATTGCAGCAACTTAATCAGTGTGACTAAAAACTTTTACACTTTGAATACACAAAACATCCTCTTTATCCAAATAGCACCCACGCTTCCATCCAAAATCCTTGTGGTAAAAGTAAATAAAAACTTGGTAAATACATTTTGCTTCTTCTTTGCATCCACCTGGGCTTGCGTTTATGGTTACTGGGCGGTTTATCACTTACCGAGGCACACTTCAGTCTGCAATATGCAGCATTTTACTGCTTAGCACCACAGCATGCATGCAGTTCTGAGTGAAATTCCAGGGACCACAAAGTACCCTATCATTAAAAAGAACTTGGTGGCAACACAAAAGCACTGTTAACCCAGCCTCTACTGCAACCTCTTCTGTCAGCATTGCCACAAAGTGTGAGAGATGCTATTCATGATTAGCTGAGTGTTGCCACTGAAACCCTGCAGTATGAGCCCAGTCTATTTGCCACTTGGTGCCGCCTTTTGCTCAGACACAGGCAAAGGCAGGGAAGAGCCTTTCTGGAAAAAAGTACAAGCATCTTGGCAAGATTCCGCTGACAGAGCCTGCCCTTACTAACCTGAAAGGATATCAAGTGTCCTGCTTTGAAAGCGCCAGCCCCTGCACTTTGAGCTGCATGAAGATCTCCAGTGGCTGGATAGAGGACAGACAACATTAAACACAAAAGAAACCAGGGAAGCACAGCTGGGACCCCAACTGCCTTATTTAATAATTACATACAAAGGGACAAGCCAGAGTGTGCAAACACTGCCCCCTCTCCAGGCAGCTGGACTCTGGAGGCACAGAGTGTGGGGAGCACCACCCACTGTTTAAAGGACCACCATCTCCCATGGAACACCAAGGATACATACAACAGCATGCAGCAGCCCAAGCACCTGACCTCTTCCAGATTACCAGGAGCTGCACCAGTGGCACTGAGTAGAGACTGCTTTTGTCGGCTGCTCTGCTCACTGGCATGGCAGATTTGGTTTATAAACCACAGGCCAGAGCCAAGAAGCAATAGGGAAGTATCCTGATATCTAACGGATGGAAGCTATAGAATGAGCTCTCAGAGGAGAGATACTGAGAGTAACTATTGTGCCAAGCTGTGAACTACTTTCCCATGGGAACAGAATGACAACCCTGAGTTTCTCATCTCCACCCCCTTCTGACTCAGCAGTTGAAGAAAAAAACCCCACAGTTCTTCCTATAGTTAGTTCCCTTTATTAAGGCAGAATATCGTGTATATTTCAGCAGAAGTCTAACACAGCTTAAGGTTTTCTGGGAACATGGAGAGGAGACAATCCCCACCACCAGCTGTAGACCCTGTGTTCTGGCTGCTGGAGGCTGATGATACCCTGCAATCACTTTGCGTAAATGTATTTTCTGACAGTCATAGATTCCACATTCTCCAGTGCCAAGACATGCTACTCTGTATTCAGCATAAATGGCCTCTGTGCAGTAAAAACTATGGCTGGTTCAGCGGTTGAGATTAAGACTTCCCTATTACAGGTTATAAAACAGCCAGTTTCTGTGCTTTGGGTTGTACTGCCCAGGTACCACCACCAGCACGGTTCACTTGGACTTCACCCATGTATAAACATTTAACCTGATTTCAGGTTAAAGTGCTCCAATTTACATCAGCAGTAAAGTCCAAAGAGTTGTGCTGTTAAGACATACTGACTGAATTTGCTCAAGCCTTTCTGCTCATTCTCTGCACTCCTCAGTCTACACAAACACAAGTTTTAAACAAATAAATGTGCTTTTACAGTGCCAGACTTCCAGGCAACTGCCCAGTCCCATCTCTGGCATAAGTCTATGTATACATATAGCCTCAGAAAAGCTCATTTCAGTGGCTTTCTGGGAGACTGCCAAGTGTGACTGCAAAGGGAAAAATAGGTGAGCTAATCACATTCCTATTTATGAAAACAGAATTTTCTCCATCTCAGCAGAAGGTAGAAGGAAATACACTTGGCCAAGAAGACCCTGGTGATCTCTATGCTGATGGTATTTGACTATAAAGGAACACTTGGAGTGAGAGAAGCAGCGTGTGATTTGGCCACAGGCTGTGCGTAAGCACCTCTACACATAACCAAACCTATTGCAAATGTATTTCTGTATTCTTTTCAGGCTTCCAGGCTGGCAGCACCCTGTTCTGGACACACATCTCCCATGCTTCCCTGGCCTCACGGCACAAGACCTCTGTGTGCACCCCTCATCCCATCACGCTGTTAGACCTTTGCTACATCAAAGGGAACTACCTGACATGGCTGCAGTTACAGACATGGATGGCAGAGCCAGCCCAGCATTTCTATCAAGTTATCTCTCAACCTGACTGCCAGCTGAAAGTTCTGGATAATGTTTTGGCACCAGTCTTAGCTGAATCATCTAGTAATATAAGCCACATCTGTTCCACACACATGATCTAGAAAGCATCTTTTCTTTAGCTCCTCACAGGAGGAGAAGGTAAAATTGATAGCAGCTTGGCTTGTGGCCTTGAGCACACAGCAGACCAAGGAAATCAGCTTTTCTAGTCCAGACTGCAAAAGTGAAATCAATTCAGTTTATTCTCCACAACTCACTAAACCACCGCAATTATTGCCAGAGGCAGTGAGCAAACCCCTGCAGAACTCCTCAACAAGGGAACTTCCAGAAACAAAGAAGACAAACCCTGAGAGACAGTCAACAGGGATTTTCTTCTAAGATGCAAAGAGAAACAATCAAAAAACCAAGCAACTGCAAATAGTCCAGTCAATGGTTAATACAATCCAATGAAAGTGAAAGTTAACAAAGTAGCAGAAGGCACACCACTACTTCAAATGCTTCTGCTAATTACATCTTAAAAACTTCTTCAAAGCAAAGATTGCACTTGTCCATTAATCTTCACACAGACTTCAGTACTATGGGGCTCTGTTCCCAACCAAGAACTCCTAGAGATACAAGCAATATAAATCAAAAAGCCTCTGTTTCAACATTAAAAAGTGGTTTAAGTATTACTGCCACCATTAACCCGACCCTTGTGGGATGGCTTGGTTGGATGCACATCAGATGAACCAGTACCACTGGTTCACTCCCTACCGAAACATCACCGGACAGTGTGGGTGCCTCTCTGGCCCCAGCACCAGGACCTACATGAAGATGTCTGTCACCAGGACCTTCTTCTGGGGCAGAAATCTTGGGTAGCAAAGCCAGCTATTATGTTGCCTCTTTTCTGCAGCCTGACATTTGGCAACCTGGCATGTACAACCTCATCTACAGTAATCATAATGTGTATTCATTTTCTGGTGTCCAGAAGAACAGACTGAGATGGAGGAACCCAAGCTCCTTGCAGAGTACGCAGCACCACCAGGCACAGCACACCATTTCAGATCAGTGACTGAGCTCTCAGCACTTCTGAAGGCAGATTAAAGCTCCTTGTTGCATTGGGACAGAAAGAATAAGCAAAAGAGAACGATTTAACAAGTTTGCTCTCTCACAGTCCTCCTCGATGAAAAGCTGAAAAGAGTAAAAGTAGAGACTGACCAAAGCTTAAGTTTTGACCTCATCAACCTTGGCTGCATGTTTTCAAGGCCAATGCAGACAAGAGTAGGAAGAAAAATAAAGTGAAAACAGGCAGATAAGAGGATTTCACAATGATTCGAGCCAAGCATTGCTGTCTTATACCGTCCTTGAAAAGGAAAGCGAGACATCTTTTTGGAGAGAACATTAGAAGCACAAAAGTGATACATCGAGGAGCATTTTAGGTTGCAAAGGCCACATTATGATCTGAATAATAAAAAAAAAAATCATCCTTCCTTTTCTCTTGGGTATTAAAATGAACCAATCAAACTTGCAAAAAAGAGTCAAACCTTCCATGTGCTTTCCTTCTCTCTCCTCAAATATCATTTCAGCATCTCCTAGATCTAGCCTTCCTTGTGGCACGTTAGCACAAAGAAGGTATGTTTTTTGGCTTTTTTTCCACTTGGATAGTATTTAAGTATAGAAAAAACTGAGCCAGTCTGGACTGGAAACAAAACATGCTGCAAACTGCTGTGAGTGATTAAAATTACTTCAAGAATGGTCTTAAAAATAAAATGGTGGGGGGAAAAAGAACAAACACCTTTCTAGGCAATTACCAGGACATAACACAACTAGTTTCAGAGTTACTCTGCAAATAAGAATCCATAGTACCATTTTCAAGATCAGTTCAAGGTGACAAAGGTCCACATTAAGAAGACTTCAGTTTGTTTCACTGCTTGGAAAAGTACACTTCACTAACTTAAAACCTGTCAAGAGATGCAGGAGCCATTACTCCATTTACTATGATCTTCCCCAGGGAGAACCTTGTATAAATCAAAATGCTGGGGACAGGAAAAGCTGAGTCAAACATTGAAGACATGCCAGACATTACAATGATTTAGGAGAGGAAAACGTCCAACCTCAAAAACTACAGTGGAAAGAATTGCATCAGAACATGTGTGAAAGGAGACAAACACCTTTCTGTTATAAATTTGAGCTAAACCTAAAGCACTGGGAACTCCCTCCTTGTTTCCAAATAAATCTTCCTCTTTTGAATATCTACTGTTCTGAGTTCAAGATTCTTCATACAATAGGAGAGGCTAGAAAGTAATGCATATTTTCTTAAAAGAGTAAAACTAAAAGTAAACATACCCAAGCCCTAATCTTACCTTCTCTTCAGGAATTAGGAATTTGTACAAAGAGTTCTTGACCTGACAAAATCACAGTTTGGAAGAAGGCTACACAGCAGCAAAGGAAAGGTGGACAAATAAGTCTCTGTGCATGTTGTATGCCTTACGATGCAGTGCCACGTACATACCATGAATCACAGTCAGCCAAATGTTTTCATAACTAAACTTGTATAATCGTGTCCAACTACTGCACACCAATTAGCCATCCTTTCCCAATAGCCAAATACAAGAGTTATTTGTGGCTGAAGACATTTTGTTTCAAAATAACCAAATGTGAAATTAACAACATTGAAGCAAAGCAACAAGATACCTGTTTGCAAGTAATTCTGTCAGCCTAGGAGATCAGCATTCCTGAATTATTATCATTATATTCTTAGAAAGAGTTTTGCTTTTACAGAAAACAATCATCATGTAGTTTGGACAGAAATTGATCACACCTCCAGATGGATGGAGAAAAAGGAGGGAGGATGAAGGAGGAGGGAGAGAGGGAAAGGAAGGGAGAGAGGGTGAAGCTTAAGGGCAAACCCAGCCCAGCCCACGAAACAGAAACAACTGGTGCATTTCCACCGTGGCTGACAAGTAAAAATGCACCTCCTTGGTCTGTGCAGACAGATGCCACCAGGAAAGATGAAGCTATCTCTGCGTAGCAGAACATGTTTGTGATGTGACAACTTGGTGGCTCTATCAGCCAGTGTAAATACACTTCAGGTGTTCACAGAATTTCACCTCCAAAGCAGACTGTAATTTGGGTTAGTACTGCACATGTACCTCATTTAGGAGTGCTTCTGGCAATTTGCAGGTAAGGAAAATATGAGTGCTGGGAAAGGCAGGTCATTAAAAACCAACACTACTTAAATCTAAAATAAAATGCAGCAAAGTGCACTTTGTGGCCACAGTGAATCCCTTAGGAACCCTGAGACACTTCCTGATAGATCATTGGTAAACACAGACTATTTCTTCCTCCCTTAGACAGCTAACACAATCCAGCCCTTCCCACCACTTAAAATTCAATATTGCAAGAGACTGTCAGCTCCTCTGTACATCGGAAGCAATGGGGGAAGTGAACAAAGCTGCTTTACTTTCTCTAATCTTTCTCCCTTGTGTGCCTGCACCAGATGGTGCGGAGCTGCAGGTTGGAGAGAGATAATAAACCCAGAGGAAAAAAAAATGGCAATATTAGGTTATAAAACAGCTGACCTTCAAATATGACGTCAGCTCCTGTTTAATTGATGGGACAGGTCCAGACAGACAGACGCATGCACACTGGGATGTCCATATTCAGCACCTTCCTTTCTAATATGGGAAGAAGCCATACGGCAGCACTGTTAAAATGCTCTGCTCAACCTTTACAGGTGTAAGAAAAAGCAGAGAAAAATCAAACTCCTTTTAACTTGAGAGAGGCATGACCACTTGTGGAAAGCATTCTTGCTGAAGGTGGTTCTGCTTAAACCCTGGTCTAGGATCACCAGTCTCTGCTGGTGATAACCTGCCTCTTCCACCACAAGAGAATTGAACTAATCCCAGAGTCAGAGAACACAGTTCTTCCAGAGGATGAAAATTATCAAATGCAAGATAGTTTTAAGCTTCTGGGTACTCTGGACCAGGAGATCACTTCTAGTTCCCATCAATGCAGGGTACCGCTATGAACAGTGGTTTTAAACACCATATTAAGGACTGTACTTACCCTGCTTCAGTAAAGCACAAGCTCTGGAAAACTCTGCCACAGCATACTGTAATTTTTTACAGCCTTTTTTTATATGCTGATGCCAAACAGATCGCCCCTGCCTAGTCTTGGACTACTGTTTTCTATGATGTCTGGCCCTGGATTAAAGCAAAATGCACTAAATGGGACTCATGCTGATGAAATGGAAAGCTGTATGTGAGGAAGATGGGAGTTGTGTAAAATACATAGGCCTGAGAGTGGGAAGCCTTGGGGGGCTCTCTGCCTCCCCTGCAAACACATGCAGCACAGAAGGAGACAACTCCAGCTCCTTGGCAAGGATGTCATCTCCTGCCCACCTGCCACAGCTGTCTTTGGATGTTGATGAAAAGGGCTTTAAGACTATTAAGTGATTTGAGAAACATTAAATTCTGTTTTAGTGCTTCTAGTGCTCTCCAGGCAAAGGTGACAGACAACAGCCTCAACCAGAACAGTGTGCATCTCATGCCACACTGGAGGAAGCAGCCAGTATTGTACAGAACCACAGGACTTCATGACTATGTTTTGCCAGTTTCAAGAGAAATCTATACAGAGGCTCCCAGCAGCAAGGGACAAAGCCACATTGAATAACAACACTGAACAACTCAGTATTTATTAGACATGTACCAAAATAAAATAGCTTGTTGTAAGCAGCTCTGTGCTGAAACACTGAATTCCAGTTTTCTTGCTATGTCAAAGATACTTCAACTAGGAAGGAACAAAGCCAAGGGCAGAGACACTCAGTCACTGTGTCCCAGTGGAGTGTTTGCACCCAGGCACCAATACAAATATCTCTCGGTCACATCACAGCCGTACCAGGTCAGCCCAGCTCTGCTCCCTGGAGCCAGAGAGATGCCTGGATGTTGGCCAGCACACAGGTCCCTCACCAAACTAGTGCTTCATTGCCCTGTGAGCAGCCCTGTAACTTCCTGCTGTCCTTCTCAGAAACCAAAGGTTGCTGGCAGGGAAAATGCCTTCCTAGGCATTCAGAAATTCTGTACAGAGGTTGGATTGAGGCAGCAGTGATTTAACATCTACCATTAAAACCAGTTTAAAATTTTATGGTCAGAGCATAATAAATCCTATCCAGACATTTGCCAGGCCACAAGCAGACCAGAAATAGATTTGCTGCAAGATGACCAGGAACAATTTTAAGTGTATTTTATAGAGAACACAAGTCCTGTATTGCCTCAAACCACAGCTTTGTTCAGCACCTAGGCTCAGGAAAGGAGGTGCTCAAGCAGCCACTATCTGCCGGTTAAAATAGATAGAAACAAGAAATGAGGAATGAGATAAAACAATGCTGAACCGTAGCACAAAATTGAAGCATTATTTTCCTTGGTGCACAACAGAATAGCAAAAACCCCCAAAATAACCTTATATTTTTCTCCAGAATCACACTGGGCTCTCACTTGGGTCCAGGTTGTTTCTTATACTGCACTTGGCATCTCAAATAACTTCAGTCACTGCCTAGTTATGAAGTGTGGCACTGAACGCCTGCCTGTGTAGGAACTCCATGCTAACAGAGAATGGAAGAGACTCCAAGATGCACTGTTGGGATCTTTCAGAGGTGGTGGTCACATGGTTGTCCTGCCATGCTGAGGACACAAACTGCTTTGCCTTCCTTTGTCAGCTGGTTTGCAAAGCAAATATGAAGACTTTCAACTCTAGACCAGAATCAGAGAGAGGGATTGTCTAAGGAGTGTATTCCTTCACCCCTTGTTACCGTATCTGCTACAAAACAAACCCACAGGCTCAAGCTGCCTTGTTGTGAGAGATGCACACACAGCAGAGTCACAGTTCCCAGAGCTGTGGGCAAAGCCAAGCAGGTGGTGGGGCCTGTATGACCAGCTTTCTATCTTCCTCCCTTATGGGGCAACAGCAGACATCCCACACCCTCCAACAGGAACAATTTAAGTAGCTGAAGGCTAAAGATGGGATTGCTTCAGCATGGAGGGAACATCAAAAGAGAGAGGTTTGCATCACTGATACCAGCTCCATCCTCCCACAGACTTTCCCCTCTTACCTCCTTAGATCAATTGCCCCTGTAATTTGGAACAATACAACACTCACTACAGTCCTACAGTCGCTTTACTATTCAAGTCACTAAAGTTGTAACGCCTTAAAAACAAAGGGATTGGGAGAGGGGATGGTAAAGGAAGAGGGGTGAAGCTGTGCTGTGCCAGGGAAAGCAAAGAGGCCGTTCTCCAGTTTTTTGATGTTGACTCCTGCTGTTCTAAACGGAATCTTACCCAGGAAAATAAATCTTTAGTTAACAAATGCTGCAAACAACCACAATGGGGCTTTACTGTGGCAATACCAACCCCACATCAGCTTCTAAAGCTCTCAGTTGAACACAGGGTGAGCAGCAGCAACACCGTGCTGAAGTCCACATTCCTAAAATTCCCCAGTGCATGCAGGCATGCCAAGAGAAGGCAGCTTAGGGGTAATTAGCTGAAAGTCCAGGTTCAGATGTGCCATGGGACAGAGGTCAGGGCACCGATACAGCCCCCTTGTCTCTCCTGGACTTTCATTTGACAATCTTCAAGCATTCTCAGCGTACCACTCGCAGTGTCCTCTCGCTACCCACTAGTGCACAAAGCAGTTTTCGCCCGTGTCCCGCCACTCGTTACAGCCTGAGTAATGGAAGCCTCTGGGGCCAGAGATCCACACTGGGGCAGCCTCCTGGGAGGTCTCATGAAAGCAGCAGCAGGCAGCTTCCCCCTGCCCCTTGATACCCACTACAGCGGCGGGAGGGAGGAGGAGAGCGTTGATGCCGCAGGAATCAACAAGCCTGCTTGTCTCTTATTCCAAACCGAAGACAAAGGTGGGGTTTGTTCAACTAGGCAGACTAGCCAAGCCTTGCAAGGAAGACAGGAAAAAATGCGGGTATTTTTGATTTTGGTTTGGACTGAGTATCTTGAAACAGGATGGGCATAGGAGTATTTTGTGAAGAAAAGTTAAAAATTTGAAATGCAGAACAAAAATATTTCTAAGTGCTCTACACCTGTGCAGTAATACCACTCCTCTGGAGACAAAGGGGACTGGGAGGAGGGGATAAAACAGGGGGAAAATCCAATGCTTCAAGCTTTTATTATCCTAACTTTAGGAGAGAACAGAGTCACTAAACCTCTCTGAGTTTTAGAGCAGAAGAGAAATAGAAACAAACACTCAATTTTTCGGTATATTTTAGAAAATACTTGGCCCACTAACAATGAAAAAAGCAGAGTTGAAAGATAGCAGGGATGTCTGGACACAGAACAACTAAATATGAGAGTGAAAGAAGGTCCTTAAATTCCACACATAAAAACTGGGGGGGGAAATGTGAAGGTAAGGATTTAATTCCTATTATTTGGTAGAAGCTCACTGATGAATCAGTTTGCTAGTTAAATAACACTATCCTTTCTTCAAGTTATTCCTTTGCAGTGTTTAATAGGAACATTCTCAGCCTTAGACTGAGCTGCACTTGGCAGCTACAGTGCTAATAATAAACTGTTAAAATATCTTGCTCCTTCAGCTCTCCAGCTCCCTTAAAATGCCTTGTGGCAGAAGCCAATGTGCTGTTTGACCAGGAAATTAGTTGTCTTGGAGACATCTTCACATACTACAGCAGCTCAGTCAGTCACTTTGAGTGACGCCACCCAGCAATCTGCACATTACCTTCAAACACAAAATGAGGATATCAAGGGCACTGAAAGAGAAATCATCACCTGCAAGAAACATGCTGTTTTTCTCCCATGCACTGTCAGCTGAAAGGAGAGCTGTAGCAAAAGGAGAGTTTTGATCTCAAAATGTTCTGCTACCTCCCTGCATAATTAGGTCACTAAGAGGCTAATGGTGTTCCTGTTCATACAATCAGTTATAGGAAAATTATAATCCATACTGTTCTTGCAGAATCAGTTTCAGGTTGAACTGGCAGGCACCACTTCTAAACCAGAAAGTTACCAAACGGTTAGGTAAAGAGGCAATCCAGAAGTGCGACCACTTAGTTATAACTAAATCTCTCAGATTAGAAAAAGGGCTATAACTGTAAAGCCATTCTAAAGTACCAGGCATCAGTTTACAAATACTACAAAATAGTTCTTTCTAAGGTAAACCACTAATTCTACATTACATGACTTGATCAAATAAGATGCTTAACTTACAGTCACCCTAATGGAATGCTAAAAAGGTACTGTTCTTGCAAACAAAACGCAGAACCAATCCTGTCCAGATTAAAGATACAGACAGGGATGCCTCAAACTCCTTCTCACCAGCTCTATAAACATACACAAAATGCCAAGGCAGACAGTGAGTCAAATGCCAGACAGATTAGATTCACGCCAATGCATGTTTGGAATCCCAAACCTCATGTCCAGGGTTCAGAATTATGAACGATAGAGCATAATGTCTTCAATCACCCTCAAAGCACCTCTTACCTGGCAACAGGCCTCTGTTGAGCTTTCTCCAGCCCCAAAAGACAGATTGGTGGCCTAGCAGATGCTGGACCTAGTGGACCAAAGATACCAAGCATCCTCAGTTCTCTTCAGCACATGGTGTGATGATCCAACATGGTCAAACCTGATGGACGTTTATTCTCCTGAGCCTTGCTGTCCACTGGAGACAGAGTTTGCTGAAGGCCTTTGGCAAGCACAGAAAGATGCACTTAATGTCGCCACATCTTTGCTAACTCAATGGCTTCTGAAACCACAAATCTATAACTGTAGGTCTGCATCTTTGTGGCACAGTACATACAGGCAAGTCTCCTGCGTAATTTTGTTAATAGGACTAGGTATGACTTGGGTGTAGTCCAATTCCTGTGAAAACAGGGGTACACGCAAAGGCTTAAAACCTCCAGGAAGAAAGACACAGTCCCTATACAGAACATTTCTGCCAACAGCTCCAGGTATGAGGAAAAAGAAAAGCCTTGTCCCAGCTGTAATGACAGGTTCCCCTGGGCAGCAAGGAGAGTAGCTTTGCTCACAGAATATGTGCATCTCAGCTGAATTAGTTAATGTGTGTTGAACACTCTGAAAATCGTGAAGTGATATATAAATGCTAAGGATTGTTATTTATTATTGTCTTGGTGTACAACAGCGGAAACCAGTGCCATTTACAGACACGAATTAAGAACAACAGGAGGTCTATCAGCATGCTGTGGGACTGGGGATTTTGTTCATTTGTTTCCCTCACTCTGGTCCTCCTCAGACAGAAATCTCTTCCACAGGACTCCTACAGTCCTTGCTGAGCAGTGCTGGCCTTGGCGCAGTGAAACCTGTCACACTGGAACGGCTCTGCTGGGAGGGGATGAGACCTCCACCTCCAAACCCCAGTTACAGCACTTCTCAACAGCACTCTCTACACTCCAAAGCACTGTCATCACTGCCCTTGAACAGCAAATATGTACCATGTAAATTATCTGTTTGGGGGAAAGTAAGACAGAAAACAGAATAAAATAAAGGCAGATATACATTTTGAGGTAAAGAAAGGGTTTGTTTAAAAAAGTTGAGAACTCAGTGACATATACAACACAACAGAGTGACTCAGGCACACAAGCAATGTCTTACAAGACTGGTCCCAGCATAAGAGTAGATTTTTAGATACTGATTTCTTCACTTGCATTGTTAAGAAGCAGCTTAGATAAAAAGATGATTCTAAATCTCCTGTATGTGGCTCGGGTGAAGGAGTGAGAGGGATTGTCTACTTTTTAAAGCAACTCAGGAGTGCACTTGTTCAGAGCCAGAATTCAGGTTTAAGAAGACCAAAATAACTCTTCTTAACTTTAGTATTCCAGACTAACTTGGAACTTTACTCTGCAGGTCTGATAATGTGTTTATATAGCATATATGAACTTTTCCTGAAGAAAATTAAAATAACGGTACCGACAAGCCAGTCTTTGATCTTACAAACCTGTGTCAAAGGGGTTATTTTCACTGTAACGTTGCTGCTTCAACTGCACACTTTGTGCATTCAGAAAATTCACAGGATATTGGGAAAAATTTGGTACGGGATCAAGCATTCACAGAAAACTTAGTACATAAAACCAAGCCTTTGATAGATGCTCAATCAAATTGTAATAGCTCCTTCTTCTCCATAATGTGCTTAGATGTGCATTACAGCTTGCACATTGGACAAAAAACACAAGCATTTAATTCAGCTTGTCAGAGACATGCTGTGCTGGCAGAGAGACTTGCATTCCCCTTATCTTCCTCATGTTACTGATTCCTTAGCACATGGTCATCCTACTGTCTATGAAATACAGACATTTCAGCAACGCAAGCTTTAAGGGCCTTATATCAAGGGGCCAATACCAATACCTGATCTGCCATTCAGAACACTGTATGCAACTTTCAACAGGCAAATTTCAGAGACAGGAGGCAAGGGAGCCCCTGAAGTGTTGTTACAGTGACATTCCCTTCTCTATTTGCAGAGCTCCGCTTTTTTTTTTCCTTAATACCATTCAAACAAAAGTTTAAAATAAACAGCAATTCATGGTCCATGCTGGGCTAGAAGCAAGCTCTGCTGATTGTATCACAAGAACTAACTACTGCAGAGTGGTTGCACAGCTATCCCCGCATGCAGATCTGCATTCATGCCTGGGCTTCAGAATCACATAAAATGAAGAGCAGTGGGTTTAGGCACCTCTGAATCACTAAAACCACACCACTCTGAATGCTGCCAAAGGAGGATGTGTATTTAGAAGATGAGGCTATTTCCCCCCTCCTCACAGGACAAGCCTTATTTCATTTGCAAGCAGTCAGTCAGCTCTTTGTTTGCACTCAACCCCAGATTCCTCAGTGCACCAGGCAATCCTGTATTATCACGTTCAAGACTGACAATGTACAAAAAAAGTTTACATGAATTGGTCACAAAGTACCTTCAAGAGCTTGCAAGATCCCGCAAAATGCCCTCTAGAGCAGGTTCCTGTCGCACTGAGCTAGGGACAGAGATTAGAGTTATCAGCTTTGACACTCAGCAGGAATGTGTCACAAAGGATTAAATCATTATATCATAAAGTGTCAGCAAACGCAGTTTTCCTGCTGTTCTACCAATAAGTTATACATTAATTAGTGAGGTACAAAACAAAGATGAAATATCTCCAAGTATGTGCCTGTGGATCGGACGCAGCCAGAGCTATTAGCACAGGATTCATTTCCAAGAGGAGCATCACTAGCTCTTCAAGAGATCCATTAAAATGCAAAGAGTAGAAGTGCTGAAGGGAAAAGCGATGAAGGTAATTGCAGTGTTTGTCTTAGCATTTTTGATAGCTGTTTAATACAACTCCTTCCTCACAACCTCAGCATCTGATTTTCTAAACCAGGTCAAACATGCACCACTGAATAACAACCTTCCTTGAGAGAGTTGTGGAGCAGTGTCAAAAGAACCTACAACAGGAGAGTTGAGATAAGACATTTCAGCACAAAAAAAGCACATGGCCTACCAGACTATGCGGTAAAGCAAGAACTGACTTTGTTATTTCCAGATACAATGGCAGTTTCTTATCTGCTCAGCAGTTCTGGACCAAATCATTTATGAATTTTCACTCCATCAGTGTGTGGAAGAAATTCTGCTTGGCCTGACTGCAAGTCATGGTAGGGAAGATCTAGACAGGCCAATGACATCCCACATATAAACCTCTACTCTTCATCTAAATCATGACTTTAGAAAGGTGTCACTGGGCAAAAAAAATAAATAAAAATTCCGCTGCCAATTCCTTATGGCTATCCTGGTATGTCTTGTATTTTTCCCTTGCTTTCTGTCTCAAACTGCTGCCTTCTACTGATTGGCATTGTCTGACTCTGACAAATTACATCAGTATGCACACTATGGACAGGATGCATTCGTAAACTAATTTGTCCCAATTTTTCTTTGGGATCCTTTTAGTATAAAATAAGATTACCTGCTATTACTTGCTAGAACTGGGTCAGGTTGTAATCTCTCAGAGAGGCTGAATTGTACATGATCTCAAAGCCACCAGATCAACACTCAAGGACAGAGCAACTATTGGCCTTCACTATTTAAATACTCCTTGTGGCAAGACTCTCAAAACCAGTCTCCAAGGCTTGCATGATTAAACCATCCTATCATGAAGAACTTCAGCACCACAATGTTCCACTACTCCAGTACCGCCACATTGCTGAAGCACAGGAGAGGAGGAAGGCTTCTGGTAGCACCAAGACTCTACTCAATATCATTATACTCAGAAACTTGCACAGGTCTGTGTAAATTTGGGGACAGTTCAGAACAGAACAGAGGTCTAGGGTGTCCTGACTCCGTGTTTCACCTACAGAGTCATTTTCTTAGGTTGAAATGGATGCCACCCACCTCCTCTACAAACTGAAGCCACCCAGTGCAAATGTGCAAATGTGTGCCCACAGCCCTAAACGTGAGTGGGCGGCAGCAGGTACCACTGCTGTTTCAAAGACATGGATATTATAAACCTTGGAGAAACTAATCACCCCACTCAACAGAATGCAAATTGTACTTTTGACACCAGCATGCTTGTAACAAAATGCATTAACAACCTTCTAATTAAATGCTTTAAATTAGGTTAAAATCATACTGTCTGACAGCTGAAATACAACGCATTAACAGGACTGTTCTAACTTAGCATCAAGTGTTTATTAGAAGCTAAAAAGTCAATAGGTTGGGGACCAGGGAATCTATCTTCTTCAAACTGAATTCTACAGCACACATTGATCCCCTTACAACCAGAGAGTCACTGAAACAGTGCTTCAAAAGAACTGCAGAAAGTTTATCTAATTCACAAGTACATGATTCAGGGACCTGTCAGGTTGGCTGACGTATTAAGGCACAGATTAATCCGCTCAGTCCAGGACAATTGCTATTTACAGTAAAAGGGAATGGAACACAACAGCAGAAATGAAAGCAAACAGTGGAGTTCTCTTAATGAAACAGCACAAAATCCATAGCAGCATCTGTCAATTGGAACATCAGCTGCTGCTGAAAGATTTATTTTGAATGTCTCATAAGCTGCCTTCTGGCTGCATTAGGAAAACAAACAAAAAAAAAGCCAACCCCCATATTTTTGTTAGTCAGACAGCAAGAGAGGTTTGTGCTAACAGAAGCCATAAACCTTCAAAGGATATAAAATCCATACTTAAGATTGGGAGCCTTTGAGGTATGGTCATAAGTTCCAATGAAGCTACAGTTCAGCTCCTGAACTCACATCACACTGAGTGATTAGGACAAGACTTGGGCAAATAACTTGAGACATCCATCTAAAGGTCATTTTTCAGCTCTCTCACCCTTGCTCCCACGCAGCCACACTCTTCTCTCAATAAAGGACATTCCATGAATACAACTTCCAAAGCTGCCTTCTGCTTCAGCTTTCATGATAAGTCCTCTGCTTTTCTGAGAGGAAAAAACAGGGCAGATATCCTTCTTTCTTTCTCCAGAACTGGACCTACTCTACTGCTTTTTTCACACCCCAAAGACAGGCTAAAAAAAGACAGCCTAAAGGTAATATAGTACGTTGTACACATGAACGGACTGTCACTCTCAAGGAATTTTCTCCTTGTTCAGAGGATAGTAGGCCAAGCTATCAACAGGCAAAATTAATGGTTTTCTTTTAGGACAGGGAACCTAACCTATCCCCGCTGTTGCTAAGAAGAAACCTGGCTCAGGAGGTGTGTCACCCTTCATAATGTGTTCAACTCTTAAGCCTCTCTTTTCATAGGAAATGAGCTACAGCTCTTGCTTCTCAAGTGAGTTTCATACACCAACATCACCCAGAAAAAGGTAACAAGCTCCATGGTGGGTAAATTTTCTTAAACTCAGAGTTGAGAGGTCTATGCCAGAGCCTCTACCTGCATCTGCCACCACAGGATCTCACACAGACATGCTTGAAGGTGCAATTTGTCATCTCAACCACTCTTCACACTGTCATGCTGAAGGAGCCCTTACAACTGAAGACCCCTTGACTGGAGGGGAAAGCTAATCTCTTGGCCTTAACCGTATTTCTTCCTGGCACTTTCTCACCTCACTGACCTTCCAAACAGGGTCTGACCTGGGCAGAAAAGGGTTTCAGAGGTGTGCCTGGGAAAACCATCTTTGCAGCAAAAGGGCTGCATCTAAATGCAAAACTCTGCATGCCAAGGCCCAAGAAAAGATGCAAAAATTTCAGCTGTAGAGACGACAGGCAAAGCAGGAACCTGGCTTAAGACAGACAATCCCAACTATCCAAAACACTTGCACAGCTTGGAGATCCCCTTTGAGAAGTCCAGGCACGACTTCTACATCTGAGTCTCCTCTAGACTGGACGTTGCCTATGGGCTACTCTGGGTCTCTGAGTATACATCCGCCCTGTGGAATAACAAAGCTATAATAAAACATGTCCTCCAGCCTTCCTGAGCAATGTGGGAGTTGTCTTTAATTTAGCTTCACCTATAAAAGTAGCCAGCTGGCTAAAAGAAAGTTGAACAACTGGTTTCTGACTATAATTGCTCAGAATATTTAGTATTCATTCAAAGTCATGTGGGGGAAAAAAGGAAAAGTCAAAACCTCAACATCTTGTATCCTGGTTACCACCCTCCACTATAATTATAAAATTGCCCTTAAAACATCATTGCATAATTAGGTTTGGCAAGTATTCACCCAAATCTTTTACAAATATTTCCACAGACTGAAGGAACAGGCGGTGGGCAGTCTGACAAGCCTGCCATGAGAATTTGTGCCCTTAGGACATGTTCCTAGCTATTACACTAAATACTTTGCATCACAGACTAATGTTTCAAAACAGAAGTTGAGCAAGTGAAATACAAGCATCCTGAAACAAATTGAGACAAAGATTTTCAAGCTATTTTCACTGACACACACATGGACCAGCAATGCCTTTGAACAAAGAGACAGAGGAGGTTACTGAAACTTTTTAAATAGTTACACAGAGAAAATTATCAGTGAGATGAAATTGGTTGATTTCTGGAAGGTACAAGTAAATAGAAGCTACCGATGCCTTGCAAGGGTTCCTTCACCAGTCTAGCACACCACCACCTAAGAAAAAAAAACACAAAAAACCAAGAAACAGCCACAGCCTCAAATGCAAATATGGAAACGTGGTCTGCAGGGAGAGGAGACACAAGCAGAGCTAGAAATGAAATCCGCAATACAGTAAGGTTGTTTTTAACAGCTGTGCATTATGCATTCAGTGGCACAGGGAATGCCAGCAGGGAGCCTTTATTAACATAGGCCTCGGAGTACAGTGTGCTCCTATCATGATTGGCCTCTCATGAGAGAAGGCGAACATGCATAAAAGACTTAACCCTAGAGAGATCACTCCAACCCTGTTGCTATTTCATCAGCTCAACACTACAACAGAAACCAGAGAATTTCCATTATGTATCACAGACAAACATGCAATGCTTCCAACAATGCCTGAAATCTAATCTACAATAGGTTTCATCAGCAAGTTATGACAGGTAGGGAAAGGGAGAAAAAATGCTGCACAAACCCACAGTGCCAATGCTGTTCTCCTACACAGACCTTGGTACAGGGGAGAACTGCAAAATTCTTTTCTTGTAGAAGCTGCTGATAAAAGCAAGTTATTGTCAGGATACCTGTGTTCTCAGCACAGCAATCTGCACCTCCACTGCACATATTTTACAGGCCCATCAGTCCAAGAAACAGCTGGAATCCTTGCTACAGATGCAGGGCCTCAGTGGGGTAACACTCCATTGGGGAAACTGGTACCGGCAGCAGAAATTATTTGCTGATGCCAGCTCTGCCTCCACTCTGAGACTTGTCTCTATCACAAACGCTTGCCAGCACACCCAGTGCAGTACCGGGCAGACACCAGAGAAATAGGAAATGCCCTCAGAATAGGCTCATCACCTCTCCTGTATCAGGTGCTGAGACAAGCTCTCTAGAGGTCTTGTCAACAGCTCTAAGTTGCAGCTGGCTGCAGATTCTCAAAGTGCGCCCTGTCCTGCAGGGCAGTTCCCGCAGAAACGAAATGTAACCACAGAAGTGACAAAAAAGATACACTAGAGGCCTTAAAAAAAGAAAAGGCCACTTTAGCACCAGTTCTTGAACCAGTCCTTTCTCTGATTTGGGGGAGAAAGGGCAATGAGAGGAAGGAGAATGGCATGAAATGTCCCAAGCATCCCTCTTCTGACTCTAAAGAGAACTCTCGGTGACAGAACAATGAAACAAAATACCAACCTGAAGAGCTTGAAAACTGCTCTAGATAACTGAACATCCATGCGTACCTAAAGTGGAGGAAATACCTCTGTATAGTCTGTACTTTCTCATATCTCCTTGCTCTTTTCTCTTTTCAATAAGTAAAATGCTAGGGCCAGTATCCCTAATAACATGAGCTGGTTTGAGGCAGCAGTAGTACTAGAAATTTCAAGGAGATTTTTAATATGCAATATTGTAGTTCCCAAGAGCATAATATATGCCTTTTTTAAGCCTAGCACATCTGTGCATTAAAGCACTTTTTACTTAGGTGCTGAATGGAAAAAGACAGTTTCCTGAAAGTACTTGTACTGGAAGAACAGTACAACTTAGGTATCCCTAAAAGGTTTTTAATACGACTGGAAGAACAGTACAACTTAGGTATCCCTAAAAGGTTTTTAATACGACTGGAAGAACAGTACAACTTAGGTATCCCTAAAAGGTTTTTAATACGACTGCTATGCACCTCTCATCACAACAGCAGCAAGTGTTTTAAAAATCAAAATATCATTGACTGTAATATCTTCGCTTGATAGAAATATTCCTTTATCACTCTATAAGCACAAAAAAAAACCCAAACAAACAAACAAACAAAAAACCCCAAAAAACCCACAGAATTAAGTCATGGGGAGAATAAGTAATTAGCTCCTTTCATGACTGGCAGGCAGAGACTTGGTCTCTCAGCCAGCCCATTGCCCTGAACACAAGACTGTCTTCTCTCCATTTTTTTCTTTGATTAATACATCACACCCCACCCTATACCTGAGACAAAGAGAGAATATTTATCAGGCACAGCTCAGTGTGAGTATGTGAAGTTACCCAGCAGAGGCACCAAAAGACACCTGTTGTTTCAGTGCAGGGTGTTGGCAAGACCATATGGTCTTGGTGACTGTAAATGTGACTGTGAATGCCCAGGAACTGCCCACATTCAGAAAACACTCATTTTCCCCACCAGAGATGTAGCTCATTTGCAGTCCTGTTCTAATACTTGGGGCACAAGATTTTGGACAAACGCACAATAAGTAGTACCTCACCCTAATTTTCTCACAGCCCAACCCTTTAGATCTTCCGGAGTACAGCTGCTAATAGCCAGGGCAAGACAACACAGATGAAAAAGAGTTAATACAAATAGAAAGCAAAGATCTGACCTAGAGGGCAAGCCATGCAGAGTACAAACATCTGAGAATCCACACAAGGTCTCCTCACCTATCATTCATCCACCAATTACACACCAATGTAATTAAACCAGGAAAGCTACGTTTAATTTTCCTGTTATCACCCGATAAGATAAGAGCAGTAGGTATGGGAGGGATCAGGCACAGGGGAAAGAGCTATTTATTAATAAGTTGAATCCTTTCAGATTTAAGAGCCTCTCTGGCTGAGAAGGATCTGATCCACAAACAGAACTTCTGGGTCTAATGCAGAAAAATCAGACATCCCATCTCCATTTCTGTCCTGGGCTTTGTCCTTAAGTCTCTTCTTTTACTCAGAAACAAGACTTACTGAAAATTACCAGACATAACTTAGACAGAAATATAGCTTTTGTTTTAAACCACTGGTTTAGCCTATACATTTAAAACTGAAGAAGGCTCATCTCCCAGTCATTATATTAAGAGAGACAACCACACTAATTTATTTCTAAACAGCCTAAGGCTCCCTGTTTCATGAACAGGCATTAGGGTGCATTTGCAGAAATACAAGGCATGCTCCAGTTCATTCTTCTGTCTTCTACTGCCTTCTCCTGTATGAGGCAGGAAGAAATGCTGTGGTCTCTGTACCCTGCAAAGATTATTAATGCTTAAACAGGATCATACAAAGCTTTCTCTACTTGCTAGCCAGGCACCCCGAACTGCTGCTATGGCTGTTCTCTCTTCACTCTGCTTCACCTCATCCAGCCATGCTTCCTCAGCCAGTTATTTAAAGCCCTGATTGAAAAATATATCAGATCATAACTGTGGATGACTTCTACTGGATCAGTTTTCAATAACAAAAATCCTACAGGCTTTGATGCAACCGTGGCTTCACCACATTTTTTTTTTAACTGGGAAGGGAAAAATATTATTAACAGCAATTATAAATATACAAGCAACTGACTTTTCAACTTGTTGTCCTTGTTCTCAAGCTAAATTTAGTCTGCTATATCCTGTCCAGCCCTTGGTGAAAAAGCAACACACACATAAAATTGTGCAAATCCCACACAGCAGGAAACTATACTTATCCAGGTACCTGACAAGATAACCAGCTGGACACACAGATTCTCATTACTGAGTGTAGGTATGTTCATGCCTATAAAGGAATCGGTCTATTGTCATACCTATCGTTTGATACAGAAAATAATAATTATGGCAACAGGAGAGCTCTGTGTTTCTGGATGAGAAAAGCGATGTAGGTTATTCACGCTGGACATGCAGACCATACATTCAGTTTTTGTCAAATATGCTTTAAGTGTGTATGTGCACCTCTGGGCTACAAAAAACAATTCACCAGCCACAGCAGCTGTTTACACATGTTCTTGTTTCACATGCAAAAATGTTTGAGATAATATTTGCGATAATGATTCAAGCTTGGATGACTGATTTCAAGCATCCTTTTGTATACTGAAGGCTCTCACTCGTGTGAGTGATTTCTTAGTCAATTCAAGGTAAATATTTATCAGAAACTGACTACCTAGAGAATCAGAGCTGTTAGTCATTCTGCCGTTACTCTTTAAGAAACCTTAGTCATGCCAGAGCCCAGGTGATTTCTGCAAGGGTCAACGCGCTTCACCCTCTGTAAGGATCCCTGCCCGCGAGTCAAAGTTTCACGCAGATGAGGACTCCCCACCACAATCTGACTTGTTCCACTCGCAGCGAGTTTTGCAACCTAAGCAAGAAGGGCTGTTCAGAGGACGCTCCTGTTCAAGCATCAGCCGGTCTAACCACCAAAGTAAGCGGCCGAGAAAAAAATATTCGGGCTTCCTACAGCCTTGATAGTTGTGGGGGAAAAACAATAAAGGGTCCGGCTCGCCTCGCCTCCAGCCCTGCTGGCTCGGCGTGCTTCTCGGGCATCGGTCAGCCCTGCAACCCAGCCTTTCCTCTCTGCTTATAAATACACCGCTGCCAAAAGCCAGTTGGATAGAACAGGAAAAAATAGTTTCGCGGGGATAAGACCCGCCCTGTGAGTGCGGAGCCCCCCGGGCCGGCGCGCCCGCGGCGGGGAAAGGCTGCACCGCCCGGCTCCCTGCCCGGCGCTCCCGGCCGGCATCGCCCCATCCCCGCCCCATCCACCGCGCGCTCCCTGCCCTACCCAGCATGGAGAAGATGAAGTCCTTCGCCGTGTGGATCTCCAGGGCTCGCTGGTCGTCGTACTCCCTCTGATCGTGCTTGGTGAATTCCTGGATGAGTTTATTCAATTCCTCCACCCTGGCTCCCGATCGGAAATCCAGCTCCGGGAAGGGAGGCTTGCTGGTGGTGCCGGCGGACCCTGCCTTGCTGGCGAGAGGCGCCGCCATCTTNAGCCGCCCGCCCGCCGCGGGGGGAGCGCGGCGCGCTGTGCTGGTGCTGCTGCCGCTGCCGCTCCTGCCTCTGCTGCTGCTCCTGCCGCGGGGCCGCGGCCAAGGGGGGGCTGCTCCGCTGGCGGCGTCACGGCGGGTGGGTGCCGAGGCTGGAGCCAAACCGCTGGCTCGGGGTGAAATTCCTCCTTTTTTTTTCTTTTTTTTTTTAATTTGAATTTAATTTTAAACTTCAGCAAAAGCCCTGTCGTGCAAGTGGATTAATAACCGGCAGGGAACTCTGCTCCTCCCACATGTTCCCAAGGCATTCTGATTTTCTTTCTTTCTTTTTCTTTTTTTTTTTTTTTGGTGCTTGAGGTAGCAGGAAAATCGCTATATACGTACACACACACATATATATATATGAAGTAATTTTACCGTATATCTTAGTAGCAATGACCAAGGTAAAGTATCCTTGCTGCTGTGCTTGAGACCAGCCCTGCTTCGAAGATCCTTGGAGCTACATACACAAAGAATAGGAGGTGAATTGGGATCTCGAAAGACTTGCCTGAGGTCAAGCAGCCTGTGGCAAGGAGCCCAGACCTCTGATCTCCATCCATTTCCCCCATCGACAAGACTACATTCTTTTCTTCTATATGTATTTTTAATGCCTTCTAACTTTTCAACCTGGAGTGGTTTTCTTCCTTTAGCCTGTTCTTCTGTACCTTGTCCCATCATTGAACATTTATAGCACGGTCCATTGTGTACCTTAGTGCATTCTGGAAGAACTGCCTGTCTTCCTGTCCCAGAAGCATACAGATACATTGTGTTTGCCTTCTATAGGGCATTTCAGATGCTATGGCACTGATGCAAACTGCTTGGATGTGTATTACCCTCTCGAGATTCTTGGCAGGAAACAAAGCTTTCAGCTCAGTCCCAGACTACAGTAAATTGTGTCTTCCAAAACCGGGCATGAGCATTCAGATAAAGAACTGGAAGATGAAATTAAGCTCATTGTGAAGAGGTTACAGGCTGGTTTCCCTGATGCATAGAAAACACAGATGCTAGTGTTTAGACCTGATCTTAGAGGTGTGGTTTAGTTCCTCTGAACCACCAATCTTGATCAGAAATGGAAGTCCAGCACCTCTTGCAGTGGGACTTTAGCTGAAACAAGAATGAAAATCAAGGGTAGGTTTGGGCCCTGTAACAGAAAACACAGACTGGTCAAAGCAGAATGGCTGATGCCTCTGGCTTTGTCCTGTAACCACTTTCACAGCTTTTGAGGGCACTGATATGCTCATTATCTGAGAAATTATGTCCCAGAGGTAAAAGTAGGAGTGCGTGTGTTTGTGTGTGTGCGCACATGCCCTCTGCTGGGTACACAGGCCCTTGTTGTGCTCAGGCTGCTCACAGCCGACTCACACACATCGACTTCGTTCGCCGCTGGAGCCTTGGTGATCAGCTGCATTGTCGCAGGAACCTCTCACTAGCACCACGGCTGACTTTGACCAAGCACCTTTCCTTTGTCTCTCTCCCCAGTAAAGCCTACAAATAAAACCAATTAACAGATAGCATCAACAGGATCTGAGCTGCAGAGGAGCAATTAGCGGTGTGCAGTGCTGGTGGCCTGCCCTGCGGCCTTAGTTCTGCTGCCCCGGCTCAGCCCGTGCCCTCCCACGCTATTTCGCTGTGGTCCCTGCCTGTCTGAGCCCTCAGGACCTCTTGCCTCCTGCCCCTCTCAGGGTTTGAGAGCCCTGGGGTGTTCCCGACGGGGTGTTTTTGGCTGGGGTGACAATCTCGAACAGGCGGAGAGCTCCCTCTGGTGATACTGCCGCTTCCGCTGAAGTCACAGTAGCTCCTGAACCCCAACGGGCTTCAAGACCTCCTTTTATTGCCCCGCTCGTCCCTGAACACCCGGAAGTCCCCTGTGTACCTGCCCTAAGCATCTTCAGCTGTGTGGGTCTGCCTGTTCCACGCCGTGTGAACCACTCGCAGCTATGCTGTGTGCGTCCCTGGCCCCACTTTGTGAAGCAGAGGGATCTTTTTAGGCCAGCTACGCTTTTCATCCCCAAACCCCTTGTCTCATCTTTTTCAAGCTGATGTTCTCCACAGGCTCCATGGACCGTGCAGCTTTCTTTCCTAACCATATCTTATGTGCTGCATCATATTTCAGTACTGGAACTTCCAGTAGTTTCATGAGCATTCTGTCTTGGATTCTTTCAGTGGACCTCCAAATGGCCTTACCAGCTCTCCATCCACATCAACCACTGACTTACATTATCATTTTCCTCTCTCTTCATTTAACAGGTTTAAGTCCCTTTCAATGACAACTTCATAGCCAGATTTCATTGCCTGAATTCACTAAACACCTATTGGAAACATGAAGTACTTCAGGAACAGCTAATGCCAGGAGCAATGGTGATTTCAGTTTGATTTTCAGTCTTTTTAATGGTGCCTCTGCTTGAAGTTATAGTTACTTTCATATTTAGTGAAAGTTTCTGTTGGATCAGGGTGTTTACTGCTCCATTCTTCTTGCTCATCTAAGTTTGTTTTATTCCTGGTACTATGTATTATTCAGAAATTGCTCAGAATCAAAAATGTACTTCATTTAGTGTCTGAGCTCAAACCAAGACTGTTTGACAGGGGCAGCATCAAGCAAGCAGTTTTAATTTTCTTTAAGAGTCTCTGACAGGTACCACACCTCCCTGCCTTAGTGCTAGGGCAAATTCTCCTTCATGAAAAGCAGTTGTACCTGTAAAAGAAAGAACCTTTTTACCACCTTCTCTGGAAATCTTGGAAGGGGCTTGTGTTCCTCAGTGGCAGGTGGGACCTGTCACACTGTCATATGCTTGTTAATACCCTTGAAACTGCATCAGCTTGCAATTTTACCTCATCACATCAGTGCAATTTAAGATCTCTGAATAAATACACAGTTAATTCAAGTCTTACGTAAATCAAGCACTGGGGATTACTTGAACAAATAAATGAGAATGAGATTGCAAGTACAGTTGGCCAGGAGATTTCTACCAAATCTTTTTTCTTTCTGAAATGGAACTCTTTATGGAAAAATTGCAGCATCCTCAAAGCTCCTCTTGTGAGCATTATTTGGGACCTAGGAGGAATCTGTGGCCTCTGCCATACTGATTTGCTGATGAGGACATTCATCTTATTCAGGGTAGGGATTGAATACCCAGACTACTAGGATGTTTCTCACCTGCTCTTGAATCTGTGCCCTCCCTCTCACATGCACTTTTCCTTTCTCCCATGCGTTTTCTCTTTCCTTCAAAAGTATTTCTCTTTTTCTCCAGCAAAATAGACTTCCTCTTCTTTTTATCCTGCAGAACAGATATCCTCTTTTCTGCTCAGCATTTAGAAATAGAACAGGCAACAGAGAAATGAAGTGAGAGAGAAGAAATAACTGTTCTTACTCTGTAGCACGACCTGAGACCTTAAACTGCTTTCCACCCCTGAATAAGCCCTCTTGAAGAACTGCTGAATAGCAACTGAGTATTAATACCATCATCCTAAAACTGGTAAAACAGTTCTTCAGTAGCTCTGAAGAGCAATTGGACCAGGATACCAAGGAAGAAAGACCAGGCAACCCAGGGCCTGATGTTCAGTGCATCTCATTTCGATGTTCAGAACTTGTAGGGGGAATTAATTGGAACATAAGAAGATGGCCCCTGAGATACATCATCTTAGAATATTTCACTGCAGCTTGTAATTAGAACATGATCCAAAATGAACTAAATTAATCCCTCATTTCATAGAAATTGTACCTGGTTTTTGAGGTTAAAAGTATACTCCAGAAACATGTTCCTTTTCTGTACTTAGCACTGAAACAGCTGTATCTCAAAGCTTCTTGTGGCATGGGGCTTCACCAGGAACAAAATTGCTGACTGGAAGTGCTCTATTTTTCCAATCTGGTGGCTGCAATTTCTGGTTCATATTATTGTGGTACCTTCTAAGCTGTTCAAGGGTCCTTTGTGTCTTGTGTTGCAGAAACCTGACCCTGGCCTATAGAACTGGCTGGCTGTGCAGATAAGAGTGACAGCAGGAAAGCGAGCTGTGCACAGAGGCAGTCGCTCAGTGGCAGATCCTGCTGTGCCATCCTCCTCCCTTCTCCTTCACTGGCTCTGCACTCAACTCTGCTCTTCCTACTGGTAGCTGAATCCTGGCCAAGATTTCCCCCTTTACTCCTCCCTACACATTTTCGTTTTGTGACCTCAGCTCTCAGATCTGCCCCAGTCCCAGTAGGAAGGAGCCCAGGGAAGCACCAAACCTAGTTTCACATTCATCAGGATCTCCCTTTCATTTGGCTCTCATGGCAATATCCTTGTATACTTCAGCTGCTTCACTGCTCTTCAGGTCTTTCCCTCCACTAGCAATCCCTTCTCTGGTTCTGGAGTGAGGATTCTGGGCCTCCTGGACAGAATTGGAATGTCACAGCATGCCACGATGTCACCAAAGTCCTGCTAGTGCTTCTTTGCAGCAGGTATTCCCCTCTTTCTGATGCCAGAAACTTTGTATCTGGGACTCCCTCTTGACCCCATTTATGGGGATAAGTCAGTCCCATTCTGGCCCATAGACCCCATTAATTTCACCATCTGGAGCTCTCTTTGCATGGCGCATGTGTGGTCCAAACTGCAAAATTTTCCAGCCAATTCAGCATGGATTATACTCAACAATGTCCCTCCCCAAACACCTACTGTCTCCCAGATGTCTGTCAGAGACCATGACCCCCCCATCCCCTGCCCCTTATTTCCCCTCAAGACACCACAGACTTTGCCTAAGCTGGTGTAAAAAAAATCTGGGTGATTTACAGGCACAATTTCAATATGCAAAGGATTATGACAGACCGATAGCATCCAGCACACACCACAGACTCGAGACAGTTTTAAAAAGGAGTGTGTTTCCTGCCTGACTGACTTAAAATTTTTCTCTAGATTAAAAAATATTCCTTTCCCCGTGAAGAGTTGTGATCTCCTACATCCTGTCAGTAGAACACAGCATCGAGCCATCCACATGGCAGTAGAGTTGTGCTCATTAAAATCTTTTCAAACAATAGCATTGCATGTCATAGTCAGCCTCAAAGTACCCATATTCAGGATGCTTAAAGCATTTTCTAAAAGAATAGTAGATGTTTTTAAGTGAGGTTCTAAGAAGCAGGCTCCTGATTCTCAGCAAGCTTCAGACACTATTGAAAGTCCCCAGTTGGATCTTTTACTATTCTTGCCTCAGTCTTCTTCTTTTTTTTTTTTTTTGGTGAAAATATACTGGTGATATGTTCATCTTGTTATTGTTAAGTGTCATTAGATTGTAGCCAGACACCTTCGAAGTTGATCTGATAAACTTCATAGTCTCTGAGTAGGTTGGCTCATGGCCTCTGTAAGAAATGTTTGGATATATTTCTGCTACTCATTTCCTGGGTTTATGTTAATTTTCTGTCATTAGTTTTAATTTTAAATTGGGATTATCTCAAGCAGTAAAATTTGGATTCAGATCTGAGCAGTGTTGAGCGTTGCAATTCCGCACTGGAGCTGATGCTCTGGTACAGGGATGTGGCCAGAACATTAAATCACTGATCTATGTGCACATTCCCCCTACATGGAGAGGATATAGATTTGTTTGGGTTTAGTTCCATATATAATAACTAATTTCTGGTGGGGCAGATTGGAGAAGACACTCTGCCTTACACGTCTACATGTGTTATGTATAGCTTGACACTCATTGCTGTTGTTTGTTTGTAGCTAATTGCTTGTATTACAATAATATCAAAAGCCACAAATGAGCATCAGTGCCCTATTGTACTGGAAACCAGATATAAACATAATGAAGAAGTGGTCATTAGCACTTCTGTTTCATTCCACTGTATGCTCAGAGACCTCATTCAGCAACTCACTTCCTATCCAGGAGCTTAGAAACGTTACCGGTGGGTCTGTGCCTGCTGTGATGTACTGATCTAGGATGAGAAGAACCAATTACACCACTTCTCTTGAGCCACCTCTCTGCTCACAAGGTGACTACCAGCAGCAGTTTAACCCTTACATCATATTCTGCAGCTCTTGAGCAGATTTCAAAAAGAACTTTATGTGCAAACTCAGTAAAATAGCAACAGATCTTGTGATTTAGACATACCTCCTACTTCTTTGGAGCCTCATAAAGTACCAGTCTCAGCATCATTTCTTGTTTAAAATCCCACCTGGAATTCACAGGTGACTCTTCTTCAGGTCTCTGCGTAGCGGCTGTAGCTGTAAAATGTGGATATTTTTCCAAGTTTGAAAACAATAAACACTCCAGCACCCAGACTCTTTCCTATGGGGAGCACACTTCTTACTTGTTGTCATAAAGGTGTGGGACAATGGAGGTTTGCAGGAAATGCTACAGTTCCCTGTGGCAATGTCCACACAAGGCAAAAACACAGTGCCTTTGTCACATGTTGAAAGCCAACAATCTCTTTCTTCTGCCTTTCTCCACATTTCACTTTCTATTAGAACACTCCAATCTGTATCTGATTATCAAAGCACTGACACTTCTGTATCAATTTCATTTTCATTAGCATGAAGATCTAAGAGCTTTCTGAGTGTCTTTCTATAAAAATGTGGTAACAGAAAATGAAATCCAGGAGACCTGAGCTCTGCACTGTATTTAACTGCCCTACTTCACTGAAAAGCTTTCTGTGTCTGGCCACTGCTGGCAGATTTTTAAGAGTTCATTTTTTTGTCTTAGGGAGAAGCAGCATTCAGCACATCTCTGTCTGGTAGACAGGTTCATATCTGAGGAAGGGAAAACTTGAGATGGATAAACAAAAGGAAGCAAC
Organism: Grallaria varia; assembly: GCA_013396735.1. Taxonomy (NCBI): domain Eukaryota; kingdom Metazoa; phylum Chordata; class Aves; order Passeriformes; family Formicariidae; genus Grallaria; species Grallaria varia. The sequence goes on along the minus strand of VWZG01012361.1, from coordinate 56,307 downwards.
AATCTGTGATAATAAAAAAAAATCTCCTGTAATGCTTGTGACAGCCTGAAAATGTGTCAGATAAAACATTTTTGTGATAATAAGGAGTAGGAGTTTGTGTCCTGAACACAGAACTTGTCTGTCTGCCAAGAGAGACAGTTACAAATGAAAAATAATTAGAAAAAAATGAGGAGGGGGAGGAGGGAGAGGGGAGAGAAAGGAGAGTTATGGAAAATCAAGGAAGTTCTGCTTTTCACAAAGGAAAGATATTACTGAGCAAGGGCTTGGTCAGAACTGCAACATACATGAATGGGTTTTCTAGCTTTAATTCAACTTATAAATCTAATGACTAAAATAATTTGTTTTCTACTTCCAGTACCAAGCATTCTGTTTTCTGCTTTCTGGAATGGTCTGTATTTACTGTCAAGTGTTTTGTGCTAGCAGCTGGCATATGAATACCTGCATATAAATGGGTCTCTGGGAAATGAAAAGCATCTTTTAGTCTGAGATTATCAAACATCTTTTGTTATGTGGACTTTCAATGCATGAGTATGCGATGTTGGGATGACTGCCACAGAATGGCCTTTGTAACATTTTCCTAATTTAATTTTTCTCAGAAAAGCCACAATATCCTTTGGTGCTAGAATCCCTCTGTGATTCCTGTTACGAAAGCTTGGCATGTTGTCACCTGGAAAGAAAGTCACATAAAGTCACTGTGTTTCCTCTTCCCCCCCCAAACTCTTTTGCAGAATCATGCAAATCCTGAAATTGCTGCTGTCATCTTTCCTCCATTTTTCTGTTGTGAACCTGCAAGAAGTGAATGAGGACAGATGCCTAGACATTTGCTATGACTTCTCTTGTTCTCCTCTCTGCAAACACCTGCATCTGACAGCCTGAGCTGTATGGCTCAAACTCAGGGCAACTCTGGCAGCGTGCACTGGGGTCAGGCACTGCTCAGCATGGGCCCCGTCAGGTGGTGAAATATCAAATCTGTTGGAAAGCACAGAACTACACTCAACAAGGTCTCTTCCTTCAGGGTTCTACAGGAATAGTGCAAAAGCAGTTAGCATAAACCAAAAAAGGGACAGAAACACCCATTGGAAATGGAAAAGTCCCAAAGAAGACGTTGTGTAGCCTTTACTCAAAGTAAGCCAGGGGTTTTGGAATTGAAGGTTAACATCAACACGAAATACACAAAGAACTTAATAATGCTCTACCACACTCCAAGTGCAAGCATTCCTTGGAGTCTTAAACATGTTAACAGTGAGAGTGGACCTCTGTAGCAAATGACTGCACAACTAAGACCCAGTTTTCCCTATGTGTCAGTATTGATGTCTGTGAGGTGGGAGTGAGGGTGCAGAGAAAGGTTGAGGGAGTCCTTTTCTGTCAGTGCTACACATGCTAGGGAAGGAAGAACCAGGCTGTGCACAGCACAGTCTACTCAGGAAGGACCTGTGGCTGCAGTTGAAAGACCAGGCTGCTCAGCTAAAGGAAATAAACTGCTAAAGGAAGGAGCTGCTCAGTTATTGCTGCATTACACATGCAATCATGGTTTCTTTCATGCAAGCTTCCAGAGTATGATCAAACTCCATGATCAATTTACAGTGTTTATGAAGCTGTAATCCAAAGCAAAGCAAAGCTCTTTGCACCTCCCTAGAGCTGCAGAATTAAGGTAGAAACAAGGGTCTGACATCACTCACTCCACACAGGATCAAAACCTTAGCTTTTTTCTGCCTTTCTTGACTATGTAATGCATTTTCATGGGGTTAGGAAGATGGTCTCCTGTGATTTCATGCTGCCCTTTTTCCCAGAAACCAGGTCACTGGTCTCTGCTGTCTCTTTCTGCTTTTCTTAATCTAATGAGTGTGCATTATAAACAGAGGTGTACTGCATAATAGAACCCCCTGGAAGTATTCATAAATAAAAGGCTTTTAGAAACCTTTTATAGGGAAGCCCTATAGACATTAATAGATAGTGAGCACTTTTCTATAGGTATTGTTTTTCCACTAGTCTATACAATTCAATAGCAAATTATATTCCTGCTATCAAATCCCAAAGGATGATTCAGAAAACCATTAGAAAGGATCTAATTCTCTGTAATTTTCTGCAGTAATTAAGATAAAAGCTTTTCAGGGTCTCCTCTATTACAGTGCATGGGATTTTTCCACAGGAAAACAAATGATCAGTTTCAATTCTCCTTGGTTACTTAACCATAGTAAATCCAATAAATACTGAAGGTTTATTAAGATAAAATTTCCTTTCATTTCTGTGGGAAATTTACTTAGTTTCAGGAGACAGTGAAGGCAAGGATAAGGCTGCCTGTTTGTGATTTTTATAATAGGACATCAAGCTCCACCAGTGATTTTGCCATATCTTCCCTCTGGACTGGCAGAGAATGTGTCCTTTGTGGAGGCATTGCACACAGCAGAGGGTCTCATTCCATTAACACATGGGGGTTCGGTGTAGCAGTGAACTCAGAGCCCTGAGAACTGTGGCATGTCTGGAAAGCTGCAGAGTGCGAATTGAAACACCAGTAGTGTTTTTCCCAACATGTGCTTGGAAAGCCGTCTGAGGGCAGAGACAATATTTCCAGAATGTTGGGCTGAGTTCCTGTGAAACCTATATATTTCTTTGCCCCTTGTCTCCACATTTGCTGCCCCAGGAGACACACTAATGACCTCTGCAGGGAACTCAATGCAGAGCCTTAGGAAGAGATCACACATATGAGAGAAGAATGGGTGATAAAAGCCATGGTGACATATCGAAGTGCTGAAAGGCAAAAATCACTCCTGTACCATGCTTTGTTGAAGCTCCGCTTGTGAGGCTGTGACCTGTACTTTGGACTACATAAAGCTGAGGTCAGACCTCCGTAAAATCCTGACCTTGCTGACAACAATAAGAACTATATCACTGACTTTTCTGGGTTTCTGGTGTGCAAGATTTGCCCATAGCTGTATTGTAAGTCTGCTCCAGGTAATGCCCTCTCTGCCAAACCCAGTGTTTTTTCCTCCAGCCTCTTCCACTCCACCCTGCTCCTCCACCACTCTTTGAGGCTGACAGTGAACTGATCATGGTAAAATGACAATAGTAATAGCTTCTACTGTGGCATTTCTCATTCCCAGATCTCTCCAGAGACAGGTGCTTTAATACAACTGGCCTTTTACATGCAGCTTGTAGCTAGCTCTTCCTTGGAGAAACCAGAGCCAAAGCTGGGTACAGAATACAGCACTTTGGATTTAGTTATCTTCATTAATTCTTGCACCTGTATCTTGCACTATGTCATTACCTGCCTCCCAGACACAGTGTGAAAGGAAACTATACCTATTTGCAGGAGCTGTGGATGGCAGATCCCAGCTGATAATACAAGAAGGTCACAGGGGCTGGTAGGGCTGTGAGAAACCACCCCTTACTTTGACAAAGAGTGAAAGCCTGCAGAAAATGGTTTATCAAAGATGTTCATCACCTCTGCTTCCCAAGGGTGTTCTGAAGGTGTTGAATACACTCATCAGTTACAAGACTTCCTGCTGTAATTGCTGCATCAATTAGGCACATGAAAACTGTCATCCTGCTCTCTCCACTTTAAACAGATCGTTCCTCTCAGTACCTGATGCCCTCTTCATCTTTATTCCACAGTGATTTATTTCATGTGGTGGCATATTGATACCAATTACTTATTTTGCCTCGATGTACCAAAGTGTGACTTTGATTACATCACTATCCCAGCCACTCTAAATCCCAGCCACTTAGCAGCAAGCTTGAAGTGGGTCACAGTGAGTTCAGGCACAAGTGACTTACAGAGGTAAATCTTCACTCCAAAACATCAGTGCCAGTACTGTATAAGCAAGTAAACCAGAAATCCTCAGACCACCACTCCACAATGTCATTGTACTCCTCCAGAGACCAAAGGAAAGAGTCCACTCTCTGAATTAACTGTTTCTGCTTTTGTTAATTTTAGTGGGTTTTGCTTGATGCTTTATAAAATTACTGTAACTCATGAATGGTGGTCCTTCTTCATTTGACAGTGGAAGAGTGGGGGAAAGGGCATGACTCAAGGGGTTTTCGTTAAGTTGTTCTGTAACCTTAGGCAAGCCACTCCACTGTGTGTGCCTCTTTCCCCATGTGCCAAGCAGGAATGTTCGTGGTGCAGGTGATTTGAGTGCCATTGACCTTCATTTATGAAGTGTCTTAACAGTCTGCCTGCCTCTTGAGTTCTTTTGGAAGTCCTTGGGGGAATCTGGCTGAGGCCACTGACCACAGTGGACTGTGTGATACTCTGAACATCCCTGCTAAGGAGGATTCAGTCCATCAGAAAGTTCATTGTGGCCAAAGCCCACAACTAGTAATTTCTTCTCTAATTAACTTTGGTTAGAAGTTTGTACAAGGCTACAAAGTCCTCATTTCACGATGAATATCTTTCCATGTTCAGAGTGACAGAAGTCAGACTGTACCAGTGTCTCTTTTGCAGAGTTTCCAGGTGGCTTGTTTTATCTGCCTGTACAAATAACCATTCAGCTGTAGCCAAACCCTCATAAAACATTTCTTGCTATTTTTACGTGCATGAATTTTCTTCCTGTGTGACAGTGAGTCCCCACATTTTCAAAATACTTCTGCTCAAAGGTGATGTTTGCCTTAGTGTAAACATATAAAACCACAGTGTAAGTGTACAAAACCTCCCACAATACTTTTTGGTGAGATTTTTGCAGCACAAAAGTCATTCAGCAGCCCCTCTACATGAATGAATTTCATACATGCACACACAAAATAGTTTCAAGATTTTGAGCTGAAAAGCACTATGTAAGTGCCTAGGGTTATTTTCAATTAACAATATCTAATTCCAAGCACACCATGAATCACATTTTTCTTCTCTCTTTAGAGCCAACAAGTTAATCCTTTGAAACAAAAATGGCTGCATTTTAATGAGAGTTTAAAAGGGTGAAAGTTCTGCTCTAGTACACTGAGCATAATAGAATATTTTTGTGATGTGTATCTTCCATCCACTCACTTTAATTTTCAGAATAATATCTGGAGAGCAGCCTGTTTTATCTCTGGGCTCTTCTCACTTCTTGCACTTAGCTTTCAGTGCTTTTTTAGCTTATCACAGTTAATTTGAAGTTGATATTTGCTATTCCTTATGGGCGATAGGTTACAATAACACCAAAAAGATTACAGTGTTGTCCTCTCGGGTTGGCTTGCACAATGTATCTCAGAGAAGTATTTATTGTAATTGTGTTTTTACTCACTATTTTCTGGCACTAGAACATAAAGAATTCCTTGTTACATTAAGTCCTGAGCTGAAAACAAGGGATATTAGCACAGGAAAACCTTCCACAGTCTGGCATAGTGGGTCTGCAGTGGTTTGGCCCATGTGTGTCCTTCAGTGATAGCCCAAGTTATATGATGCAGTCTGGAGAGGAAGGAGTGACCTTGTCCACCTTTGAAATGCTGCAAACCAGCAGGCAAGGCCACCAATAAGAGTAGGAGAAAAGCTGCAGCCTAAGAAGAAGATTTCCTATCCCCTTCATCCGAGGCACCAAGCCCAACGCCTTGTCCACAGCTCCCTTATAGAGTTAATTTGTGCCTTTCATAGCCTGTTTCTCTGTTGCTTTAGCCAGTATTTGGGTCAGGAGTGTGGGCAAAAGTGAAGTGTCTAACAAAACCTCCGTGCACCCTTTTACCACTTTGTGCTCTGCTGAGAAGTCCAGGTGGGTGTTCATGCTGCAGATGGGGTGGAACTGCCCACAGAGGAGGTATTTCCAAAGACTTTTTTCTCATCCACAGAGCTTTGAACTGAAGTAGATGGAGCAGGTGGATGACACTAGACACTGGCCTTGAGGCCAGTGTGACAGCAATTCAGTGCAGATGTTTGCATTTTCCACTGAAGTACAGACATCTACAAACAGCATCCTGAGCTGGGCAAAACTGGTTTCTTCTTCATTTTATGGGAAAAGAGAGATTTGAGGAAGCCTGTACATTACTCCAAGGTTTAAAGGGAAATCTGACCTGTATACAGAAAATCAACTGAATTAATGAAGCTAGTTCCTCTGATTATTCTGATCAGGGCATGTAAAGAACATGCTGCTGGAGGAGAAGAAAATAGACACTTATGAAGAAGAAAGACTCTAACAGTCATTTATGAAAGAGTAAAATGGAGACACAAGAACAGTCTGCAAAATGTGGATAAACTACAATGAATCGTCCCTTCAGCCAGGCCAGTCCATCTACTGAATTATAGATGCCCACTGCATTGCATGTAAGAGGCAAGCAGAGGTGGGCAGATCCACAATGCAGAGGTTTATGGAGCTGGATAGATGGTTGGCTGACCGATGTTTTGGCTGCAATACACAGTGTCTGGTGACTACGATACTGTCTGATCTGTGAATATCTACCTCTCCATGCTCTCTTCAGATAATTTAGCTCCTGACTCCTCAATCTGTCCTGTTTTTCCTTTCTCTGTTCTGTTCAGTTGTTGTCAATGAACTGACTTTTTAGTTTGCTTTAAGTATTTTTACTCAATTTTCAGTGGGCACACTGTAACAGAAGCTGTGCCTTGCAGCATGTTGAGACACTGATGACTGTGTACTAAAGTCAAAAGGCTTATCAGGCAGTCAGCTTCTGTCCATCTCTGTAACATCAGCATGATTTACTGTAAAATTTGGGTAGCTGTCATCAGTGTTCCCCATTTAGCCCCTCACAATGAAGATGCCATGGGTAAGTTAAATTTCACTTCTTGCTGGCAGGCTTCTTTAACTACATCAGCTTGCCTTTTCTAACCAGGCTACAGTGTGTTGGTACACTCCATGTAGCGTGGCCTCCTCAAGCAGATCTGTGAGAGCCTGCAAGAGTAAAGAAGTTTCAAAGTTGTTTGTCTTTCAACTTGAGGGTCCACCAACCAGAAGAGAACATTGCAACTGTGCACTCTTCAGTGAAAGAAGAAAATGAAAAGAGGCCTCCAAATTTAAAATACAAATTTGTGTGTGCAAATCATTGCAGATGCAAGAATTTGTACCTGCCCTGTTTTAAGGATGGAATGGAACTGTAACTATAAGGATAAAGCAGACAATGACAGCAGGAGAGCACCTGTTAATTTCATTCATCTTTAGGAGCCACCAGATGTTCTATAGTTATATGTGACATGAGAGTATGAGGTAAGTAGACACATCCTCCATTAAAAGTCTGTTGAAATTTTTAGTCCATTTTGGATTATAGATGAATTTATAGTCTCTTGCCTTACAAGCAACACCATAAAATCACATTGGTTCTTCCATTATATTCGCAGATGGACACAGTTCTCTCCTGGACTGATTCACAGCAGTGTCTCCCTGCTTCTCTGCTGGATCAGGTCCTCCTGCAATTTCCTTTCTCTGCCACATCCACTTGCCCTGGCTGCAATCGCTCTGAATGCAACAGATGTCACTTGTGTCCAAATCAACTCAGGACAGGAGAGAAGTAGTAGACAGGAAAGGACAATGCTAGTACACTTATTTGTAATGATGGCTGGATTCTCATGGCTCATTTAGGCAGAAGCAAATGAAAATTAGTTTGCTAATGGAAATTAACCCCATAGAAATAACAGAGAGCTTGCAAGACCTGATCCTGTTACCACTCTGAAGGATTTCAGATGCAATTTTCAGTGAGTTCAATAGAATTTCCCTGGTTTCAGCAAGAAAGATCGGTCCTTGCTTTCAGCATGCTGTTTAAAATATACATGAGAATTCTCCTCTCCATTGTGGCAGAACAAAAACCATTCTCACAGCTCTAGCTGGAGAGGCTTTGGGGTAAAATGCATGTCAGCATGCTACCTCAACTGACTGATTTCTTTGCTGCACAGATGAGCAAACCAGGAGTCATCAACTTCAGCTCATCACAGGAATCAGAGCACCTGTCCCCTTGCACTCACTGCTCTGAATGAGATGAAAGAAAAAGCAAGTAGATCTGTGCTTGTGAAGCAGAGCAGGTAAGTGAGGCACTGAAACAGTCTTGCAACACTCCAATCCTGGCCTGGCCTGACCAGTCCCTCTTAACCCAGATTTACACCTCTGACAATTCAGGTAATGAGCATCAGTCCCGTGCTACTACTCCCCCTTAAACAAGATATTCTCTAAGAGCAGAGACAACTGGCTCTTAATAAGCAAGCAAGAGATTCCATTACTTTAGTGGGGTGAAAGAGAAGACAGAAGGAAGACAATACCTCAGAACATCACTTCCAGCCCATGTTTCAGCATATCAAGTGTTTAGCAGCCATAGGTTCCCACATTCAACCCCATAGTAGTGCTCATTCCCATTCACTTGCTGCAATGAACTATCTTGATTGTACAAGAGTCTGAGACTTGGGCTAATCGGCCAGTAGAAAATATCCTGTTTCATTCTTTAGCCAACTTCTTCTTCAAAAATTTGGATCAGTTCTCTATTCTGGTTCTCAGCATGGGCCTTATAAAGAGTTACACTGATATACAGTTTTAAAAGTCTGATTTGTTCTTAAATATTGCTCATGTCAGAAATGTTTTATGCTGGCTCACAAGAGCTGGTTACGAATTCAAACCTTACTGTGTCAGATGCTGTGCCAAAAAAANNAAAAAAAAAGTAGGATCTCTGCCTCTCACACAAGCATAAATCTGTGAAGACAAGGCAATATTGGACAGCATGACAGATGGAGAGTCCTGCACCCACATTCACCCAGCATCACATTCCTTTTGGTGTTGCAGAAATGGGGACTTTCAAAAAAGTGAGAATCACAAGTTTATTTTGTTTTTCTCCTTTCGTGTGGAAGGCCTGTAGAAATCTCAGGTTTGTATCATCTGTCCAGGCTGATTGACGTGGTTTCAAACATATCTGAACTTTTTGCTGTGAGACTCAAGGCATCAGGGCCATGCTAGGAATTGTCCTGCAGCCTCACCATATTTTAATCTGATTACCCTTGACCAAGCTGGATAATTTTGCAGATATATTTTCATCTCTTCTCAGAGACAGATACTGAAAGCTACAGAAACAGGGCCAGGCTTTGTCCACAGATGGTGAAAACACACACATACACACGAAGTGAAAACCCTAGGAAGTTTTCCAGAGTTGCAAAAGGCCAATATTTGCCTTGCTGTATTTCTGTCATGAAATGCTTCACTTATATTATAGAGCAGAAGTAAGTATTGAGATTATGAGCACTAATTAAGTATTTATTCACGGGTCTATCACCCATAAATAAAATACAACCTTTCCTTATAGTACAGACAGCAAACTTCATATCAAAACTTGTGTTCCTGCTGCAAACAAATTCAAATCAACAGTTTCCTGCTCCAAACAAAATGTGTGTTTTGACATCTTGAAGACATGGCTGCAGTGTCACTAATGTCAGTCAGCTAAAGCTCTCAGAGAGCTCTGGCCTTCAGGTAGGTGCCAAAAGGAATGTTTAGAGGACTAACTCTAAGCAGAGATTCTTTAAAAAGTTTCTTGGCAAAGTTAAGACATGATATTTAGGAAGAACCATCAGTACATTTTTTATCTTGTCTGACACCCACTGAAGACCTCCAGGTAAATCTATTTATTGACAGCACTTTGCCACGGGTGGCTTCTCATTAGACAGAGCCCAGGATGAAGTAACAGAGTGTGATGATTGAGAAAGCATAACATATACACAGGGCTTCTGGAAATCTCTGCAGGCAGGACAGCCTTGAGCAATGTAGCAGCAATTTCCTACAGCCTTGTGGCCAAACTTACACAGGACTCTCCGTGCTCTGGATCTTTGCCCTTATTGTGGTACTGATGTAGTGTATAACCTCAGGGACTGCCAGTCAGTGAGATTTTGAAAGGCAGTCGGCAAGACAGTAAGTTGCAGAGTGCAAATGGAAAAGCCATTCTTGACTCACTCCCAGGGGAAGTGCTAGTAACTCAAAAGCAGAGTGTTTCCCTCTGAGCAACTCTGAACCTTTCTATGAAACCAAATCAAAGGAAGTTCATATTTGGATACCTACTAAAATCACCTGAATTTTGAGAGGTGCTGCTTCCATGGACAGCCAAAGATTATTGAATTGAAGAAAGTAAATGTCAGTACATCTTGGGTGAGCACAAATGCCTTGACTCAGAGACAGGCTATGGTGAAGTGTGAATTCACCTTTGAATCAATATTTCAGTCCCTCAGCCATCAAAAAGGCTCCTGCTTCTCTTTCCAACTGATTGGGCAATGAAGTGAAATACTGAGCTCAAGGGTAGCTGTTATTCACAGTTGTGTTTTGTATGTCTTTGCATTCAGAAGCAATTTTATTCGTCTGTCAAGAGAAACAGGTCAAGATAAATTTCAAAGCTTCGTGGGAGGATGCAGCCATGATGCTCACAGCAACAAGACCCCAGCACAACAACCTCGTGCTGGCCTAAGAAGATGGCAAATGAGGAGTGGCGTACTGGGGACTAGCTGGACAGGAGCACCACTTTGTTCCCTGCTCCAATATCTGTGTCCATCATGCCGCAACACTGGCTGCAGAAATTTGATTTTGGGAACTTCCCCCACAAATCTGACCTAATGAGATAAAGCAATGTCTGCGTGCTGCTTCTGCAGCTGCCTCTTCATTAGAGCTTCTCATTTCCCAGGTGGGCATGTGATTTCCCATTTCCCTGGGATAGAAAAACAACATAATTTTACCTTGAATTCAAACCTGCTCTGTTTTAGGGACAGGCGGTGTCTGAAACTCAAAATTGTTAAAGGGATGTCACACTGCCATTGCATAGGTAAATTTCCCAGGTGGGCATGTGATTTCCCATTTCCCTGGGATAGAAAAACAACATAATTTTACCTTGAATTCAAACCTGCTCTGTTTTAGGGACAGGCGGTGTCTGAAACTCAAAATTGTTAAAGGGATGTCACACTGCCATTGCATAGGTAACACTATCAGTTTGGCTTCTATATGAACTTTTTCTTCAACATTTTCATTTATACTTAAAGTGCAGAATGAATCAGTGCTAGTACGAACTTTGGGGGGAAAAAAAAAGAAGCATCCCCAGTATAAATTAATAGATAATTGACCATCGAGCTTCCTGACTTCTGTTCAAGGAGCCAGACTAGTAGCACTCATGAGCACAGGAACATAACCATGATCTGTCAATGATTTTCACTTCCATGCAGATTTTTTTTCATCTAATTTTAATTTCTTTTCATTTCTTCATTTACTCACTTTGTACTTGGCTGTGATTTTGCACAGTGTATATCTCATATTTTAAACATAAATCCATGATTTTACTGTAAAACCATGCAGAACTCTCTCCTTTCTATATCTCCCCCATTAAAATTTCACACATGGGATATTCAGGCACTAGACTCATGAAGACCTGAGCCAGAAACAAACCCTCTGGACTGGAAAGGCCCTGATTTTCACACACACTTTACTCAGAAAAGCTTTGGGCTTAAAACGCCCATAGCTGAGAAATGGAAATTAGGCTGTAAGTTGCTGGTTGGGAATGTGCCAGATCTGTTCTGCTTTGCTTCCCTTTTGCTGGGCTAGAGGATCACTGACCCAGGGTGGCCTTGAATTGGATCGAGAGCTCTCTTCAGCACTTCACTGCAGCCTGCTGTTCATGTGAAAGGGTACTATGTTTTAGAGATATGTAGTAGTGCAAAGCTTAGCCGAAGGTTGAAGAATACCCACTTTTTAGGGACCAGGGCCCATTTGATATGACAGGGTGAGCTCCACAATTTGCACTGGTCTCTCAAAATTCTGCTTACAAACCAGCCAAGCTGCTTTCCTTCCTTACTGCCTTAGGGCAGCACTTGCTGCTTCTCCTATCTCCAGAAAACAGAGTACGTCCTCTTCCCAGCTGCACCCCACACTCCTGCCCCATATGCATGTGCAAGGATGTTCTGAACGCCTGTCTCCTCCCTGTGCCCTAGAAACAGTGAGTACCTGCTGGCCTTACAAGCTGCCATGATGGTGAGTACTGTCAGCCCTGCTGGCTCTGTGGGTGACAGGGTTCTGCAGGCATTCCCTTTGGCCTTTCCTGCTGTCCCCTCTATGCTGGTATGTTATCTGGATTCCTCTAGCTCCAAGAGGATCATTTCCTCTCTCATTTGTCTCATCTCATGGAGCCCTGGAGGTTTGCTCACATTTATTTTTGGCTCTAGTGGAGCTGATTTCCCTGTTTCAGTTTGATTTATCTTCATTCACAGACAATTATAATTCCTCTTCTTAGAGAGACCAGTTCTTGGATTAAATAAAACCAACCTGTTCTTACTGGTATTACCTTTTTTATCAGTATTTTGGCCCTTATTCACTGGGATGCTGGATACCTGTCTCCACCAGTAACCTACAGCTGGCTGGAAGGGTACCCTAACTGTGCAGACACACGTGCTGTAGGGACAGCTCCCTGTGCCACTCAGGGCTGCATTGTAGGCTCCTGCTGCTTAAGTTGGAGGATGAATTTCAAGCAACAGCAAAGCCAACAGCTCTGCCTTCAAGCAGGTAGCCTACAGTATGGGCAAGGAATGTTTGCCCTGGCATGGAAGGAGTTCCTGGAGAGTCACTGAGGGTAGTTCCTCTGGGAGTACAGGGTGGTACTGAGACACACTCCATGTAATACAATTTGAGGTCTCCTGGGTAAAAAACCCCTCCCTGTCTCCTACCTAATCAGCTTCCTTTGACAGCCCAAAAGAGCAACTAGTTTAGGGCATGTCCGGACCATCTTTAAAGCCCCAGAGGAGCAGATACTTCCAGGGTTTCTCCTTTGGAGAGCTCAGCTGCCAGCTTTTTGTCCACATTTCCTACATGGCACTGGGAGTGCTGAGGTGCTGGTAGCAGTTGGGTAATGGGAGCTGTGTGCTGATGAAAAGCCTGGGAGAAGGGCACGTGTTTGTGAGTCTCGGAGTAGGCAGTCAACACAAATGAGCCCAGCCTTCTCTCTCAGCTCTCAGAACATGGCCTGAGCCCTTTGGACAGAAGTTCACTGCAAGTCAATGCTAGGAATGGCAGATCTAATGGGAGACACAAATCTGTTCCTATGGCTGCTAGAGAGACATCAGAGGGTGCATCTTTGATCCTCACTCCATTTGCACCGAAGTCAATGTAACTTGGACAGACAGACATTATCCCTCATCCTCTAAGTTACATCTCCAGGATCCGTGGACTGGGCTGGGATAATTTAACATGGAAGGATAACACGCTCTGCTCCCACAGGTGGAAGACACAGCTCAAGTCCTGCAGAGACTGATACTGAGCTGAATATTATTCTGTACATCCAGGTATATAATTTACAGAGCAAAGGAAAGCTGCTCCTTCCCCTTCCCCATGCTTCAGGACAGGGATTATGGTGTCTAAAGAACCATGAAGGAGAAACTTTCTCAGCAGTATTTTTAGTCTTCTCTGCAGCCTGTTCTTGCCACTGTCCTGACAAGTGTAAATCGTGTTTCGATGCAAATATTTACCCCGTACATCTGTCACATCCAGGTGGCAATGTTGGCTATGCTGTTTGTAAATCCACTGTGAATAATGTATTTGTGTTGTGGGATGACATACCATAATGAGATTGTGATATTCCATAGCCCAAGATTTGCTATTTGTGACAAAGACGGATTTCATGAACAGAAAGGCTGCTGGGAGATCTGCTGGACTTAGGGGACATTCATAAGCTGGGGATCCTTCTAACCTACCCAGCCATAACTGAGACGCAAGAGAGACGGTTTCTGTTGCTTTTGAGACAAACAAATAAACACCATTACCTACATACCTGGCCACATATTTGCATTCAAAACACCACAAAGTACAAGATAACTAAATGTAGAAAAGCACAGTCAAGAACTGCATATATTTAGAAGCCAGCCTATCACAAGGATCCAACTACACTTAATATAGCAAGCATAATAGTAAAAAAAATCATTTCCATGTCTAAAACAACTCCATTTTTTTCTCCTCAGAGATTTAGAAAATGAATCCTTTTTATAATGAAATTCTGCTTTTTTTTTTCCTTTGCTCCCAATTGTAGTTTATTTAGGGAAAGCTTAAAAATTTTTTTCATCCTTATTTGTGAAAATACACATATGCCACATCCTTCCCTTCTGCACAGTGAGCAGAAGTTGTATGTGTGTGTATTTATGCATATGTATATATCTGCATGCAAATTCATGCCACTCTGAGCCTCTTAGCAGCAAAACAACTTACACCTGAGTTGTTTCCTCTATCTCATTTGAAATTAATCATCCTGGACTTAGTAAAGTAGGTGAGTTAATACATTTATTAATACATTTTGTAAAAGCATCCTTGGAACTTCTCGTTCAAGGCCAGACAGTAAGAGAAAAATTATGAAAAACACAACCTCTGTTTAGAGCTCAGCAGAATTAGGAACTCAGCCTAAGCCTCCTGAGTCTCAGTTTTGTTTCTCTGTCCCTGAGACCAGCTGTCTTGTCTTCATTTAAATGCACAATCCTTTGAAATTACTATTTTATGCTACTAGACTTCTTGTTCTTAACTTACATCAACACAAGTACAAACATAGAACAGAGGCTCATGGGAGCTGATGATAAAATAAAAGAGAAAGCAGGGTATCACACAAACTGCAAATTCCCCATCCATGCAGAGCCCAAGGCAAGAAAAGTGCATGGAGCAATGACCAGGTTCATGGATGCTGAAGTCCTTCTTACTCATTTGAACTGGAAGCTGAGTTAATGTTGGCACAAAGCTAATGATGCCTGCTTTACTGGGGAGCTGTACCCAGTGACTCAGGCCATGCTCCTGGATCACAGACATGCCGTTTTGCAGGTGGGTTAAAATAAGAAAAAGCAAAATGAAGCAACCTGTCTGTGGCCATACAACATGTCTGTGACAGTGCTGGTCAGGTCAGAGTATCTGCCCTATCAGTGCTCACAGCTGAAGCTGCATGGACATCTCCTGTGCTGGGTACTCGATGTACAGAGGTATAAGTGAATGTATTTCTGTTGTTTCTTTGCTCTGCTGCCCACCTCCACACACCTCTTAGTGTAACAGCTGACCAGGGCTGCAGGTGGGTAAGAGACACCTACACATGAATCAGTACATATTTGAAAGGTGCCACCTCCCAGGACTGTCCTACAGATCTGGACATCCAGGGCCAAAACCTGCCCTGGGGGGAGTGGACAGGGTTTCCCTGACATCATCAGTGTTGTGTTTCCTGAGCCACAGTGCGTGCTTGGCTCACTCTCTATGGTCTCAATCAGGCAAAGGGCTTGTAAAGTGACGTACAAGAAGCATTGATGGGTTTTAGCATAAAAGGTAGAATCAGGCCACTAAAGCTGACCATTTAAATCCAGCAGGTCACTGATTCTTTTGTGCTGATCTGAACTGGAATAATCAAAACCTGGCTGGTTTCCCCTTGCAGTCTCTCCATCACACATTACTTACCATCCGTATTTCCCTGCATTCAGACAATGCTCCCACCCTGGCCTGTCCTGCCCTCTGAAGGAACAGTTGGTTTGAATTACAAGGCCCCTTTTTAACAGTGTTCTCTCAGAAATCCCAAATGCCAGAGACTGCACATCAGCCTATACAATCTCAGCCATTCACATGCACACATCAGTGATTTTTCCCAGCTCTGATATGTCAATGCTGTTCACAAAGTAATATCTACATATATATTTCCACCCTTTAAAAAGCTGTAACAGTGTGACTGAAGTAATAGTGCTACGTAACTGCAGAGGTTCTGTTCTAGAGATACCACTGCCAAGGCGTGAGCTTGCCTATAAACAAGAGGCTCGTGCAGCGCACAGGCATGGTTTCTAGCTAGTGTTTGCATAAGAAGTCCCTTAGGTTTTGTAAAGCAGGGAGTGAAAGGGCTTTTTTCTATGTTTTGTGATCCATATTTCAGGTTTACTGTTACCCAAGGACAGATAACTTGCTTTGCATTACTAATCTTCAGCAAAATGTCATGGTTACCATCACTGAAAATATTAATAGCAAATTTATTGCTGGATTCTGGAAAAATACCATTCCAGTGGTATCTCCATCTTTGTCATATCTGTCCAGACATTTGCCTGGAGTAGGTTTTTGCTGCCTGAGGGGAGGCAGTGCAGTTGTGCTGGTGTATGTTAGGTGTCAGAGATCCTGCACTGATGTTGGTTCTGCAAAATATTTGGCCTCAGCCATTTTTTTTAAAAGAGAGGAAAATTGAGAGGAAATCTTGAAAAATCATTCTGGAAGACAATTTCCAAAAACCTGGGATACTGCTGAGGACCTCATAGAGTACTTTGAGGATTTGTTTTGCATCCAGGCCCTCTGATTTCTACATCTTATCAATGTACCAGCCTGAAAACTGGAGCAGATATCTTTGAAAACTGGAGGTTTCTCCTCTATAAATGATCACCACAACAAATGCAGTGTTTGGAAAAGCCCTTTGACAGGACAAGAGGAAATGACCTCAAGCTGCACCAAAGGAGGTTCAAGTTGGACATCTGGAAGAATTTCTTTACTGAGAGGATGCTCAGGCATCATAATGGTCTGCCTAGGGAGGTGGTAGAGTCACCATCCCTGGAAGTGCTTAAGAATGAATGGATGGGGCATTTAGTGCAATGGTTTAGTTTACATGGTGGTGTTTGTTCAAAGGGTGGACCTGATGATCTTTGAGGTCTTTTTGAGCCTTAGCGATTCTATGATTCTAAGTATCTGTGGTAATTTTATTTATTTATTTGTTTAACATGAAATTTCACTGTTATCTACAGCACATACTCAGTTCCACGTGTTGTGATCTCCATGCTGGTAGCTCAGCATGGGACTGCAGCTGTTCCAGTTGGAGGCAGTAAGGCAACAAGCGCTGGCCAGGGTGCCACAGAAGGCAATTTGGGTTGATGAGATAAGGAAATTAACTGGATGGTTTTGCAATATGATCAGTGGCAAAATAGAACTGATAAAGGTGCTGTTATGGTAGCAACAAAAGTAACCTGGTTGTGATAACTGCATGGGGATGTCTCAAAACTGGTTTCCTACACTGTTTGCCGTATCAGAAAAATATTATTTTATCAGTGACATATTCCTCTTACATTTCTGAAGTTATGCTCACAGCTATAAGCACTTCTGATACTTATCCTTAACAATATCTCCCCCTGCAGAGGAATGTCATGTGGCAAGAAACACTCAAGAATTTGGCTGGTCCTGGAGCAGGGCAGCACAGAATAGGTGGGCCTGAGCCTCTCAAGGTTGCTGCCAACTGCAGTGGGACCTGTGCCTGCTTGCATCAGCACTGAATTCACACTGAAAAGAAGCCCCGTGATGGGATGGATTTGTTCTCAGTACAACTCTCTTAACTTCAGTGGATTTTCCCTTGCAGGGAACTTGTCCTGACACACTCACATTGTGCAGTCAAGCAAAGCAGCAGAGTCTCTGGCTGGCAGGCCATAATCAAATTCCACTTCAAGTAATCCAGCCAGCCTGCTGGCAGGCGTTTGGAGCAAGGAGAGAGGCAGTGTGCCAAAGCCATCTTCTACAGAGCTGTATTCTTCCCTATTATTTAGTTATACTGATGCTGACATGTATTTTCACAGAATAATAGAAAGACTCAGGTTGGAAGGGACCTTAAAGATCATCATTCCAACCCCCATGCCATGGGCAGGGATGCCACTCCCTAGAGCAGGATGATTAGGACCCCACCAAACCTGGCCATGACCAACTTCTCTGGACAACCCGTGTCACTGTCTGACCAGCCTCTGAGTAAAGAACTTCTTCCTAATATCTCATCTAAATCTCTCCTCATTTAGTTTAAAACCATCCCCCCATGTCTTATCACTATCTGCCCGTGTGAAAAATTGCTCTTCCTCTCTTTTATAAGCCCCATTTAAGTACTGGACGGTTGCAATAAGGTCTCCCCAGAACCTCTCTTCTCCAGGATGGACAACCCCGACTGTCTTAGCCTGTTTTCATAGGAGACGTGACCAGTCCTATATTTTCTACTGTTTGAAGCTACCTCACCAGTGTTCAGAGCTCAGGGTGGCTTCTGATTAAACAGTCAGACCATCATCGATGGAGCTCAGCATCTCCTGCAGTGTTTGCTGTGGCTGGAACCCACATCAGGGCTGCTGTAGAGGAGTTTGTGCTGCCTCCTCTCCAGGTGCCATTTGCACCTGTGGCTTTGGGAGGCACTATTGCTCCCCTTTGCACGGGCAGCGTAAGTGCCTATTACTGAGTCTGGCAGTCCCTGCCTTAGGAACAGGAAGACAAGCAGAGCCTGTTCCAGGTTGCCAAGCAGATGCTGAGTAAGAGATGCAAAGTCAGTTACTTCTTCCGAAAATAGCAGTATGAGGAGGAAAATTAAAGCTAAGCCCTTTTGGGATGAGCACACATTTCTGAGGGCATGGGACTAGAATGCTAGAATGACTAGAATCATTAACCATTTGTAGCTCAGATTCCTGTAGGATCCTATAGGGAAGAAATAAATGTGTGCCACATGATATAATGCCTTGTGACAGGAGAGTCTGTGTGCAAAAACTGTTGAGAACAGACAGGCACAAGTCTACTTAGGCCTGGTATGTATTAACCTATTTCTTTTAAAATACTGGAAGAAGTCACCTCACTGTGATTTGAAAGAGCTGAGAAATAAGACCACGTCCTTTCACTTTCACACAGAAATTCTCTTCAGACTTTCCAGTGAATAAGACTCTTCATTTCCTCTGGCAAATTACGACCAGCTCTCTGTCCTTACCCATAAGAGAGGGAAGCTGGCCATTGCCGAAGTACTAAGTGATGGGCTTCACTTGTGGATCTTGATGAAAAAAGAAAAAAAAAAAAAGAGTATTTTTCACCAGAAGATAAACATTTCCACACACTGAAAAAAATTTGTGGGAAGTTCTACCTTCCCTCTGCCAGGGAAAAACCCCTCCCCTGCTGCTTCTCCCTCCCCTTTCCCAAATAGTATGAATGGCATAAATTGACAACAAAGTATCATGGCATTCTCCTGACAGCCCTACTGGTGCCCAGGTCAGAGTTGACAGACTCAGATGAGTGAGGTTTCTCTTTGATGTAGAAGTGATTCCCTTCCTTCTCTGTTTCCTGACAAAGGTGGACTCAGACACTGGTATCTCAGTGGTTACTTACTTGCCGTGATTGCAGAGGGACTGGCCTTGGTCACTTTGGGGCTCCCTCCTTGTTCCTTTTCCTGCTGCTGAGAAATAACAAGATTTGGGAAACTGAACCTAAACTTCCAGAATTGCAGCAGTAGCTCTCCCAAACCTACTCAGACATTCTTGACAATATTCTACAAATACTCTATCTTGTGTGAACTACACATCTGGACTGGTACACCAATCAATCTTCTCTGCTACACCTGATTTGCATTCAGATTTTCTTGCTTTTGTTTCTCACAAATGCATCAGAGTAGTCAGTGTGCAGCCCGGTTGGTGTACTAGAAGCTGCATCTTAGAGTCCGTGACATAGAAAAAGCCAGCAAAATACTTTTGGTTCACTGGGCTGAGTCCAGATCTGTTTTGCTCCAACAAAATGTCCCTAAATTTTTAAGCATTTTCATTTTTTTATTATTTTTATTATTTTAAATTAAATTTAGCTGTGGTTACGTAGACTGACTTTATAGCTGGTAGAAATGCAGCTCTCTGGTATTTCAGGTGCAAAGGTGAAACTATACAGTAGCTTAGTAATAGCATTATCTTCTAGATAAATGCAATTGTGATTTATGAGCTTGTAAAGCTTGGGATTTTTCATTGTTGATGCCATGGGAGTGGCCTTATGAACTCCAGGGCTGCCTATTTCTCATGGCAGCCCCACAGCCCCCACTGGTTGCCAGTCCCAGCCCAGTGAGGAAGGATTACACACTCATCTCTTGGGGCAGCAGAGCAGGAGCCATGATCTGATTGCTCCTGGAAGTTCTGGGGGAAAGACTTCAGTCCTTCTTAATTTAAAATCATAGATAGTGGAGTCAAAAGAAATATGCACCAGAACATTAAAACCACCTAGACTAAATGAGCTCCAGTGGAAAGATTATTTTCATTTGTCTAAAATTACAATCAGAAGGAAAAATGGCAACAAGCTTCAACAAATGTGTTTTGTTGCAGCCTGAAGTGAATGGAAATGATGACTACATCTACCACAGAAACAGAACCACAGAATGGTTGAGGTTGGAAGGGACCACTGGAGGTCATCTAGCCCAACCTCCCTGCTCAAGTAGGGTCCCATTACTCAGGACCATGTCCAGACAATTTTTTTAAATCTCCAGAGACTGAGACCCACAACCTTGTTGCACAGCCTGTGAACAATCTATCTGGCAAATTATAACCCACAAAAAGTCTCTGAGCATTCTTACAGGTCTGAGATGCTGGAAAATGTGCTGGTCTGCTACAGACTGGCAACAGTTTGGACCCCTTTCTTTTACCATCCCTCCATCAGCATTTTCAAGGGAGGTTCCCATTGGGTCAGTCCTGGATGTGGGGAGACCAGAGCCTAGTCAGATGTGGGCAGTGTCCATTAATCCCTTTCATGTCATTGTTACTATGAGACTTCATCTTACTTTCTTCTTCTCTTACTATGAGACTATTCATCTCTACTGACGCAGAGGAGGTTGCTGTTTCAGTGCATCCCCAATTCTTTTCTGTGAGTGAATGAATTCCACTGGCCTTTTATCCTCCACAGTGATACAGAGGAAGTTATCCACCATCATGCATCTGTATAGCAACATCAGCAGGCCTAGCTGGAGCTGGGAGGGTCACACCCCGTGTTTACGTAGTGGTGTGCTTTTGCTTCCTCTTTATTACATAATGGTCATTAACTGGAAGGCTGTAGAATAGAGGTTGTTTGAGAGAGCTGGTGTCTCCCATTAGGGACCAAAAAAGAAGATTTTCTGACTACAAAAATGCATCCTCTGCCAAAGACTTATACAGCCAGCCCTTCCTTATGATTACAACTTTCTTTCAGAGAGAAATATATTCTAACAAGCTTTTCTTACTCCTTCAACTACTGCTACCAAGAAGCCTCAGAATAAGAGTTCCTGCAGTATAACACTTTGGAAATGCATGTGCCAGGAGTGATAAAAAAACCTCTTTTATACTTTGAAAACAAATCTGTCTCAGTTGGGTGCACTCAGCCATTCCTTACGATTTGTTTAACATGCATCTTCTGTCCAGTCCATCTGAAAAGAGACCAAATTAATGAATCCCAAAGATCTAAGGCTTTTAGACCTTTTCATGATATTTTAGACAAAGGAAAAACAAAACTCCTGTGGGCTAGCGAGCATCAGACAACAGAAATAACATTGATATGTGCAGTGATTTATTGTATAGCAGCCATATGGCAAAATTTCTTAGTTTCTGGATAGATAGCAAATGCTCACAGAAGTTGCCACACTGGAAATCCCCAAGGAATCCTCCCAGCAGGGAGACAGGTGGCCAAGAGCTGCCCCACCACACATGCTGCTGTCAGAATGGAAATACACCCATAACAGAGCTGCAGCTTTCTGCCCTACAGTAGCAATTGTCTCATGTGGCATTGCTTCCTTTAGGAAAGACCTGCTCTTTCTGCTGTGCCTTCGTGCTCTCTGGTTTGGGTCAGCTCCAGGGCAGAGCCATATCTGTGGAAGCTGGCAGCACCGTCAGTTGCAATCACGGAGTACCTGCCTCATCTTTAGGCAATGAGTTTTGTCATCTCCTCTTTTCTTGTTGGCATCCTTTCTTGTCAGACACTGAAAACGTATTGAGTCATCTTGCGGGTGGAACATTTTCTTGTTCATGAAACGAGATAAACCCAATTTAAATATTAATGTTAATTTGGCTGCAGAAATAAGCTCTTCTCACCCCTTGACCTGTGCTTTATCCCGGCCACAGACAGATGCCTCACCCAAAATATAATTAATGTTCATTGTCCTGTCAATCTAGACAGTCTCATTCAACTGATAGAGGATTTGATGGTCAAAGGGAGAGCTCTCAGTAAAGCTCTTTCAGCTCCCCAGTGGGCAGGTCTAGTGGAGAAACTCTGGTTTATCTCTTCTATGATGACACACTGGCAGAGAGGCAGTCTGTAAAGTAGAATGGGTCTGGACCTAATGGTTTCTTAGATTAAGGTGAGTAATTTGCTAGCAGAATGGAAAGTCTTTTTGTTGAGTCATGACACGGTACAGGAAAATTATGTTCATTAGACAAGGTTTTATTGCCACCCACAGACTGTGTGTTCCTGCCAAGATCAGACCTCACATCAGAAAAGGTGTAGTTCAAAAGTGCATTGACAGATGGGCAGTTCCTGAAAGACCTTGAGTCCTAACAGATGAAGATGAGAGAAACAAAGGATTTTTGTCTCCATGCTGCAGGCAGACAATGGGGGATCTCAAAACTGAATGGTGCTGGTAAGCGGTTTGAACCAGCTGATAACACTTGGCATTGCTAAAAAAAATCACCATTTGGACAGGCAAGGGCAGCACCCTATGACATCACCTTGGGATAGCCCACCTCTCATCCTGTCTTCATAGAATCATAGAATGGCCTGGGTTGGAAGGGACCTTAAAGATCATCCTGTCACAGCCCTCTCACCATGGTCGGGGTGAGGGGGCTGTGATTAGACCTGATGCTCAGAGCTTCGTCCAGCCTGGCCTTGAACACTCCACAACTTTTCTGGGCAACCTGTGCTTATATGTCACCACTCTCACAGTCAAGAATTTCTTCCTAATAACTAATCTAAATCTACTGTCTTTCAGTTTGATGCCATTCTCCCTTGTCCTGTCACTACATGCTCTTGAAAAAAGTTCATCTTTTTTGTAGACTCCCCTTAGTTACTAGGAGGGCATAATTAGGTCCCTTTTCCAAATCAAACAGACTTACCAGGTACGTGCACTGGGAGTATGACTAGATTGTTTTCAGACTAGGCTGGTGATTACACAGACACTCTGGCCCTTCAACACCCAGTTTCTTTTGATTTCTTTGCATCACAGTTACTGTGGCCAAACCAACATTTGGATGTACATTACAACATCCACCCATCACTCTGTAAACAGGCTGCAAGAACCAACATTTAACCATGGGTCCTCTTTCCAGTATTTAACTGAAAAGAAACTTTCAAGTTGGCCTCCAGTAAAGGGTCATGGATTTCAAAGCTGAAGAATTGACAGAGGGCAGTACTTAACTGCCCACATTTCACCATCAACTTGTTCTAGATGAGGAAGACTCAAGTTCCCTGCTGGTAATAGCTGGGCATTAAAATTGTGATATTTCTTTAACAATCAGTGCAATAAAATTAGATAAATAGATACCATTATTCAGCATCATTTGTCAGCACATAAGTCACTTGAAAAATCCTGATATAGAGAGATGATGAAACAACCCAGAAGAAAAAATCAATTTTCCTCAAGGTTTAAAATCCTTTTAGAAATTTGAGGAAATTTCCTGAATGGTCTTCTATGGATTTCTTTTATACTCCTGAAGAATCTTTTTGTACCATCTTTCATCCATACGTACCTCAGAGTATGTCTCTTCTATATTGAGACTATTTTTTAGCCATGGGTTTGAATTAGGGCTCATAATTTGCTCCTATGCTAAGGACTTGGCACACCTGGAAACGTTGAAAAATATTTAAGCTGTCTAAGCTGCACCATCCATCACTTTCAGACTGGAATGTCTGCAGGCCCTCTGTTCAGCCCCTACTCTGCACCATTAACCTGAGAACCAGGCAACTCCTAAGCTTTCATTTAGTCTATGCTCTCAGTCATGCAATGTCAAAGGGCACCAGTCGTAGGATTCCTTTCATCTTTGTACTTTCTACAGCTGCAATATGAAGCAATTAAAGAACATGACTCAGGACATGTCTACACAAGGCAGTGCAGTGCAGAGATTTTCAGCTACCGCTGGTTTATCCCATAGTGGAAGTTCCTTTGCCTCACTAGGGTCATTAAAAAATGACATTATGTACAACTTCCAGAGCTGAGACATCTGTTTCAATAGTTTAGATATTTCAGTGTCTTCAAAGTACCAGGGGTTGTGTTAGTTAACTGGGAAGAGTTAAAATATTTTTATGTTTGGACAAACATTTAAAAGGCACCCTTTTGTAGTTCCTAGTCAAAGGCTGCCTAAAAGACCAACAGATAACCTGCAGAAATTGACAGCCTTCCACTTTCAAATGTCAGGCCTTCAGGATACTTCACATCTCCTGCCCAACTTAAAAATATCCTGAAGAAGCTCACTTTTCAGAGACCATCAAAAGCTTAGAAGCAGAATGGTTTGAAATGAAGGCAGTGAGAACAAACACTTACTTCTGAGAATTTGAAGAGTTAGAAGTAGAACTCTGCTGCTGTCTTCATTTACTAATGATACAGCCTAACTGAACAGTTTGGGAAAATATTTTCTGAAGTATTATCAGCCTCAGGTTTGGTTTTTCAGGTGTATTCCAAACAGAACACCGGTCATTTAAACAGGATTCCCCCAAAATGAGACAGAAATTCCATTTGGTTTGTATTTTAAAATTCTAGTGGCCTTCTGCATAGAGGCAACTACTCTCTCCCTTTTGGAAAAGTAGCTTATAATTTGCTTGAGGAGAAGGGCATTTAACAAAACTGTGCTTTTTGATACCATGTCTGTTCAACTTCGCAAAGAATCAGTTCCTGATCTGGCTGCAAGAAGTGGTTGTAGCAAGCTCCAGATTAACTGTATGTGAGCAAAACCTCATTCACCCAGCACCAAAGGGTTGCTAAAGATCAAACAGGTAAACTGTTAGAGACCAGCCCTGGTACCCTCCTTCCTCCTCACTGTCAAGCTGCTGCCCCAATACCACTGGCTACAGACATGTAGGGCAGTGCCAGCATCCAGTTCAGATGTAGACACAGAGCCGCAGGAAAGGCATATTGGAACAGAGACCAGTGTGGCAGTGAGAAAGGAAACCAAGCTGCAAGCAGCGAGAGGTAGAAATGTGATTGTGCAGAAACTGCATAGACAGAGCCAAGTGAGGTGGACAGTTCCTGGGGAAAGAGCAAGGACACATATGGGGACAGAAATAGAAGAACTGAGGGCAGGATCTGGAAGAGGAGTCCAGAACTGGTTAGGTGACAGGAAAGAGCAGCCTGGTCAGGGTGACGGGAGCAACAGGACAGCTTAGGCACACAGAAGGGGGAACAAAGTGCTGCCCTCTGCTCCTACAAAGCAGCGTCAAAAGCAGTGGCAGAACAAACAGATCATCTGCAAGTACCAAAACAGCTGAAGAGTGAGGAGCTAACAAAAGCCACTGGTAACGCAATGAAGCAGCAGAGTTAATGAATCCCAAGTCACTGATAACTTTAAGGTATTGCTACAAAGCTGAGGAAATTCTTATCTTTTTAGCATGTGTTAACAAGAGAGGAAACTGTCACAAGAAAATTATTCCACCACAAGCAAAACACAGTTAAAAATATACAAATCAAAAAAACAAATACCAAAGAAACCTCACTCTTTTATACAATGTATAGAATCTAGGACTAAGTAATTTTGTAATGATAGAATTTAAGACTACCTTTTCTGCTTCCTTTACTGTGACGTCATTCTCCATAAGCACTATGACATTTAAATACATTTTAATTACTATTTATCCAACAATATAATGTTTTTCAATATTCTAGAATTTTTCTACCTGTTGTCCTCCAATAATTTCAATATTTCCATCAGGTTTCTTGACTCTTTAACTCCAGATGAAAATAACATGCTTCAAATGAAAAAAATGTTCAGTAAATTATAGCCCCCATAGCTGACTTGACATTACCCTCCCCAAATCAGATCAGCCCTTCTATTTATGATATTGAGTTATGCTGATTTTACACTGTGAACACCCAGTTCTTCTGCCCTGTCACCTTTCTGTAAGTATAGCCTGTACTTTGTAACAGACGTACAACTGTGTATTTCCCCTAAGTGAACAAGCATGTACATTACAATCAGTACAGATCTCTGTACTACCTTTCTATAGGTTTACTTATCCAATAAATCCATAAATCTGTCTCACCTGCACACCTCATCAGTCATGATTTTATGGTTTCTTCCACATCATTGCTCAGAATATTAAACAGCACACACCCAAAACCCAAGCCTAAGCTACATACCCAAACTGTGATAGTTCTTTGCTTATAGTTACCCACTGGGGTTTGGCAAATAATTCATCTGGAAAAGGAACTCCTCAAGAATTAAAACATTCTCACAAAAACATTTTGCATAGTGCATAGGAAGTGGCTTTGCTGGAGAATTGCATTGACTTCAAACTCTACTGGCTGCCAGGTAGAAACCACGTAAAAATAGTTTTACTTACAATGTTTAGTTAAGTATTCACAGCATGTGAACGACCATGCACAGAAATCTGTGTCTCTCTGAAGCCATCTTTAGAGATCTCCTCTACAGCCTAAGGCATCAGCAAGCCTTTAATTAAAGGACCACAGCCACCATCTGCAGTGGTGGGATTATCCAGGCATTACTTTAGACTGGCCTTAAGGGATGCCCCCTTCCCATACTCTTACCCTTGCTTCAGTTTAGGCAGCTTCCTCACTTTCTGGTTGTCTCTGGAGACAGAGGTGACAAAAATTAGCAAGAATAGTATCAAACAAAAAGACTAAAGAAATTACTGCCTTTCTTCTGTTACTGTCCACATTTTTGATTGTCAGGGTGTTTGACTCCATGATTTTTGCTTCAGCCTACTGAAGAGAGAATTCTTTTTGAAATCCAGCCCTAAAGCTTGGAGGGAAAGGTAGAGAGGACTGTGTCTAAAGTGCAGAAACAAAAGTGTTTGCCAAACACGGGGGAGGTTTAGCCCCAGCTTCCCAGAACTCCAAGTGTGGAGTCCGCAAACTGTCCAACAAAGCTCAGAAGTACTTCAAGCCTTGGCTAGGCTTACTGAGATCAATAGGGCAAAACACATGCCTGCCAGGAGATGTTCTTAAATCTCTTATTGAACTGGTCTGAAAGATTGAATCTGCAGTTCTGCAATCTCAGGAAATTAATCAAAAGGCAAAGGCCACCGTAGCTGGGTATTTGACTTAACCTTTGAAAATTGCCCAAGCATTTCGGGCCTGGCAAACATAATACCAACATTAAAACCTAGAGGGATAACTGAAACAATTCTTTTCTTGTTTTATTCACTTTGTCTGCAGATATCAAAGCAGTTGACAGCTTTGTAGAGACATCAAGATGCAGTGGCTTGCAATGAAGAGGTAATTCCACAAGTCCACAGACAGGAACAGATCCTGGACTCCAGCCAGTCAGACACCAGGCCGTGCTGTCACAGTGCACATCAGAGCTCACTGTTTTAAACACCATGTATTGTGAAAACAGAGTTAGGGCACAGGGAAGAAATCACTGCCATCTGCTTGCTCAACAGCTGAATTCCCCACAGATCTAAATTAGACCAGACATCAGAAAGCAAGTTAAAGAGTGCTCTGGCATGAACGGAAAATTGTTCTGGCATTACTGCAGGATTGTGTAAGTCCCACAGAGGACAGTGGAATAGGTCAAACCATCTCAACCTGGAGAACCGCCTCCTGTGAAGAGAGAGGTGCTGTGGGACACCGGGGTCCTGCACACCGTGGCTTCACTCTGTTTACCAGACTCTTCCTCTGCCCTGGTGGGGGAACCACACCACGAGCCCCCCGCACAGGCCCCTCACGTGCCAGCTCTAACCAACCCCTGCAGACCCTGGACCCTGGGCTGAAGCATGAGCCAGCCTCAGAGAGGGGAGCCTGCGATGGTGGGGCTCTGGGACCAGCGAGGGCCCAGCCAGCAGAGCCCACAGCTGGGCAAGGCTGGGCCGCAGCACTCCCAGGGAGAGGCCCCAGGCTGGGCTTCTTTTTAGTTCAGGTTTTAAATGCCAAAATTAACTTCCTGCTTCTGTTACCACAACTCTGGCACGCGCCTCAGTGCGCTGGCAGACAGAGGGAATGTCCAAAGCAAGGCCAGCTGTCCTGGAGGCTTTCAATGTTGTATCCCACAGGCGATGGACCATCCTCTCACCCAAAGCACGTCAGTGCTTGCCAAAGCTGGGGAAGCTCGTCAGTGCTCGTCAGTCACTTGCTTTATGAGGAGAAGCCTCACCGGTAAGTGCACTTTGAGTTGCCCAGCTTCTCCTTTCCCAGGTGACTGGCACAATGCAATGTGTCCACCTTCACTCCTTAAGGGCCGCAGATCTGCTCGTGTCCCCAGGGCCTCCATCACTGCCACCATTTCACTTTGGTGGAGCATGGATGTTTTACAAATCATGTGAGCTCTCTAACCCCTGAGTTAAGCTGGTAATTTGATTCACATTTTTTCTTCTTTGGACTTACTCACTTTCTGTAAAAAATTAAATAGCCCCTGGCCAGAAAGCCAGGCTGACTCACACGGGATGGGGGAGACCAAGGTACAAGAACTCACCCTGCAGAACAGATGCTTGAGATAAAGAAGAGGCTGGGTTTCCTCTTCACTCTGTGACCTCTGGCAAATCCTGTCATCTCATACTATTCCACCCTGAAAAACGGGAACAAACCAGCAACTCTAAAGCCTAAGCCTGGGGAAAAAAATTAATCAGAAATAAGGAGTGAACCCATGTGGTTTCAATGAGTGAATCCAACTACAGTAATTTATTGCACCTGGTCCCTCAAGCACAGTGGTTTGGTGACCTGTTCCTGGATGTCAGCATGCAAAGAGAGCCCAGAGCAATGTTTTACAGTTCATGGGTATTTAAAAGATTTTTCTAAGTATATTATTGTATTATTTTCTTCATTTTATTCCTCTTCTGGATTTGCATGTTAACATAAAGCAATAGAAGAACTGTGGGATAAAATGAAAGCTACTTTCCATAATAAAATCTTAAGTGATTAGTGTACTTTATTTAGGGGTTTTTTTTAACAAAGCTTTTCTCGCAGATTATCTTCTGCTATACTTCTGTAGCAATAAAAGGAACTTGCCAGGACTTGGGGGTGTCATGCACTCCTTTAAAAGGTTTATCCAAAACTACAGGGAAGATTTATGGGCTTGGCTTTCTTGGAAGCCCTGTACTTACAACATTAACAGTGAGAGGGGAATTGCCTCTGCTTCTGAGCTTTACTGGGTGTTACTCTATCATTGTTAATTCTCCTAGTCATAAGAAATTATTTTCATGGAGTGGAAATTGTGGAGTGAAATGAATAGTTTGAATCAGGTGGTGTTTTGCTTTTTCTAAAAAAAAAAAAAAAAAGAAGAAAGAAAAAGGGAAAAAAAAAAAAGAAAGGGAGAGAAGCATTCTTCTGCTTTGAAAATCTGAAAACATAACCTGATGGTGACCTGAAGGCTCAGAGCTTAGGGCAGTGAAGAAAAAGCAGAGATGTGAACTTTGTGTTTATTAAGCCATCACAAGATTGCTTCTGAAACCCACCTTGAAATTTTGAGAGTTTTAAGTCCTTCTCATGGCAGAGATGCACAATGACTAGCCAGGTAAATCTCATCTTCTTTCTTGTCTGGTTTGGCTGTCTGAGAAATGTCTATCTGCTCTGTCTTGTGTTATTCCTAACTAGAATACATTTATAGGCACTTCTGCATGCATTCCTGAATGCAGATGTGAAGAGAAGCTCATTTCATGATGTGTGTATATTGCTAATTATATATAAAAGCTTTCAAAATGGAGGTGATCAAACCCGCCCAGGCCATGGTATTTCCCTCTTGATTGGACAAGGCCCAGACCGACTTAATATAATTTTGAAGTTACTTTGACTTTTAGCAGGGTGTTAACCAGGTAACTTTCAAAGTTTCCTTCCTCTAATAATTCTGCAATTTATTTGCACTGCTGTGAGCCTGTCCAACTGGAGAATGAAGGCAGGTATAATTCCAGATGAATCAAAACATCACCACAGTTTTACATTTAGACAAATGGACATACTATTCTGAAATAAAGGTAGAATATTCTGATATTGTTGATCTGCTTTGCAAACTATAATATTATTGTTCCATTTCCTTATGCAGAAGAAAAGAATGAAGAAGGAAGATCGTATGTGGCAGATCTATCCATTCTCAATGAGGCATCACTGCAGGTATCTAGTGAGAGAATTTTCCAGCTCTGAATTGTTAAGTATGCAAAGTTTGCTTATTTCTGAAGAAAATTTCAGACGTCATATTTAATTTTGGCATAATGGCAATATATTTTACTCTTCTGAATCATGTTACTAGGCACTTATATCCTTGCTCTTATCAGTATAACACAGAAAGAATTGGGTGTCTAATAAATCACTTACTGGACTGCAATGCATTTGGCATCCTTGTTTCCAAGAACTATTTCTTTCCTAGCTTGATGTTTATTTCCCAGGTCACATTCTCCATCCAGTCTCTTTCTTTCAGCAGTGAAAGGTTACATTGCAAACTTCTTCTACCTGCTAGATACTAAAATAACATATCCAAGGCTTTTCTCTTGGGTCAGTATTCACTGCTGTGGGTACCCTTGCTCAACTGATTATATAATATTTCAAAGTTGAAAGATAGTTTCTTAATTTAGATCCAAAAGCAATTTATATGCCTGTGTTCTGTTTGGTAATCAACATTTCACTTTGCAGCATAATGGTAGTTGATATTCTTCATCTTTTACCTATATTCATTTAACTTTGATTTTAAGATGCAGTGGCAAACAGAGAAGCTTAGAGCAAATGTGTAATGTTTGAATTTTGACTAGCAGAACCCAAACTGAAATATTTTATCTTGATCAAAATACAGTCCTGTTTTGTAGAATGTCCCACTTGGAGAGGACTTGATGTGTTAGAAAATGCTACCCAGCTGTCTTTGGTTTCTGGAAATGGAAATCACAGTCATTCACTTAGAGAAAAAAAAATCATCTCTTGTGGTCAGCTGTATTTCCTAAACTTTACTCACACAAATTTTTATGTTTATATAAATATGCCAACACACGCAGATGCCATCTAGAGAACTAAATGCCTTGCTGATAAGGAACCCTGAGTACCTCAAGAGACATAAGCCTTGTTTTCCTGCATAGCTCAAGTCCTCTTACGTAAATAGAGTTCAGTCCAAAGCAAACAACAGAATTCTGATCTCTCTGCTCTGAACCTGTCAATGACACAAGTGATCTCCACTTCAATTTCATTTATTTCAGATGTAGACCTTATAGAACAAAGTACAAATAACATTGTGTTTCAGAGTCTTCCTACTTTGCCAGGGTCTGGAGTGGGTTTGGCTGATCTGGGGGCAGACTGGGCAACAGGTTAACTTTCCTGTCTCTCTCTGACTGTAAAAGCAGCAGAAGCTGCCAGACTGAGACTTCTCTCAGCATAATTCAGTCACTTCTCAGTGGGTTTTTCTGTAGAGCAGTCAGGGAGGTATCTGTGATCTAGGTAATGGAGAGCAGTGCATAGCTCCAGTAGTTACGGGAAGTGTAGGATTTAGATCACACAAGGCCATGTGAATAGATTTTGATAAGGTTTTTTTTAATATTTAAGTATTTTATAATTGTACATCTCTATATATTTACATAAATATGAAATTACATTAGGATCTTTTGTGAAGCAACTGTAGTAACAAGATTTATAGCTTGTTTGGAGAAGCCATCTGATATTCAGAAGGGTCTCTTACGGGGGGGCTGTAAGGAGTGACCATACCTTAGGACTACACTTTGAGAGGAAACAGATTTATCCAGGAGGTAATGGGTGGGAGAAATCACCCTTTCTGAGACAACTGGCAAGAGTTAAGAGGCTTGCAGGATTACTCGGTTCATGAGGAACTGGGTTGGAAGGCAAAGAACTGCACCAATTCATTTGGGATCTGTAGAAAAAAAGTCCACTAGGCACAGACAGCTGTTTAAAATCTGGTTCAAGTAAGAGAAAGGCTTGCTAATGTCAGAGTGCTGAGGACAGGAGAGACAATGCAGGCTTCATCAGCACCAAAGGATCAGGCAGTGGTGACCTGAAAATTCAAACAAACTTCAGCCAAGCCTGAGACTGCTAATTTTAGACACAGCTGCTGCTGTAATACAAGTTATATTTAGAGAATGAGCCACGAGTCCCTTTTGTTTAGATTAGAATAAGCTAAAACCAGCACCACCGACCCTGACAGCAGAATATTGAAATTGAAACAGGACAATAGTGGAATTAGATCTTTATTTCTGTAGGTAGCTTGGTTTCACAAACCAATTGTAAGAAATAAAAAGCAGCACTCTGACTCTGAAAGAAACTACTGCTAGGGAATGGTCTCTGTATGCCACAAGTTTGTTGTATGTTGTAGATTCAATAATAAATGCAAAGTATATCAAGGTGCAGATCCAAAATTACTCAATTCTGATGAGCCAGAAACAGTTGCTTAGATTATCATCAAATCAAAAAAGAAGCAACTCTACATAAAAAGGCAGTTAGAGAGATGCATATCATCTCTTTCTTCCTGCCAGAGGTCTGCTCCCAAAATACACACTCAAAATTGTCTTTTTTATCTCATTTATTATGAATAGGCAGACTTGGAAAGTTTCTGGGCTTTTATGAACTGATTTACTAACACCATGATTGTAAGTGCAGCACCCCCTAAAGAAGAAGGAAGTAGTTTTACTTATGACAACCTTTTCTTTATTCAAATGTCCATTGGAATGCCAGCAAAACCTCTTTATTGCATTAATTGGGAGGAATGTTTAGGTCTTTATCTTGGTATGCTAGAAATAAAATACGCTGAGATGTATTTCATGTCAAAGATAAGAAAGACC
Source organism: Grallaria varia (assembly GCA_013396735.1). Lineage (NCBI taxonomy): Eukaryota > Metazoa > Chordata > Aves > Passeriformes > Formicariidae > Grallaria > Grallaria varia. The sequence goes on along the minus strand of VWZG01012361.1, from coordinate 23,773 downwards.
TTAAGGATTACAAATTTAATTATGCATTATACAAATTGTACACATTTGTAAGCACCAAATACACTCATGAACATTGCCTTTAAAATTCATTTCTTTTAGATCACAGTGTAAGAGTACTATTTGCTCTCAGAAATTTGGTCCATTGGAAGTTGACAACTGAAAATACTGATAGAAAAGCTACTATATTTTTATTTCTATTATCTCTGCGTTGGTCAAAACCTAAGAAATAGAGAATGAAATTTTAATCAAGTAGCTGTACTCTAATAAAAATTCTACAGTTAATTTTCAAAATTATTACAGCTTTCAGACCAGGAATGACAGAGTTTGAATTTCAAATTGGAGCTTCAGTTTGGTGAGCCAGTGGTTAAAAAAAAACAACCTCAACTTGTACTCGACAGAATGTAAGATTTTACTCATCAAAGAAACATCCATTTATAAGAGGCATTTTTTGTGTCCTATAAAAACGTTACTCAACAGAGTAGAAGTGGGATTAGTTACGTTTCTCTATAATCTGCATTTATCTGTTTATAGATTTATGGCTGCTGATTGTTTCATAACTCCTTGGTGAATGTTTATCAGAGCACTGACTTGAGTGTAGTTCCAACAGGAGTCCAGCATAGAGAGCTTTCTGAAGGAATGGGAGATCTGTCAGTGCCTTCTCACCCACAACATCAGTAAAGGCAAAATGAAGACAGAGGTCACTGGGAGTTCCACAAACACTGACAGAGATATTGCATGCTGCAAAAACTGATTCGGTCATTTGCCAAGACGGAAGAAGAAATTATTCCCTGAATGAAAACTGCAGGGAGGTCCTTTTACTCACATAGAATGTATAAATTGAGCTGAAATGGATGCAAAAAAGCATTGCAGTTATATCTGTGCAAAGCCAAATGAGATACAGTTATACTGTCTGAAATTCAGATAAAGATATTTAGTCTTTATATGCAAATTTACAGAGCCCAATGTATTCTAAATTAAGAGAATCTGCACAGAATTCTGCCATTTAAGAACAACTGTTTAGTTAATTAATTTAAAATTTCTTCTAGGTATAGCCTCTGAAAGAATAGGCCCCGGGATGTACACGTGCTACAAGTGCATCCCAACAAGACACCAGCATCTCGTATCAGGCAGCAAACTCTCTGCTTTGTGCTGGGCAGCAGCGTGGCAGCCTCCTGTGGCTGCACCAGACTGATGGCTTAGGAGAAGGAGGTTTTGTATAATTTTCCCCATTCTCTAAGCTTTTCATGCTCCCTAGATTTTGCTTGATTGCAGCACCATAGGCTGAGCTTTAGCTACATGGTGAATTGCAGCTGCTATTCATCAGAGAACACTTGGATTCAGGAAAATGGAGTAACCAGATTTGGGTACTTGAGGACAATTACACCTGTTAGAGTAACTGTGCAGCAAGTTGCACTAGACAGCTCTCATTGGAATGGGTGAACTGCTGAGTTTGCTTCTTTTATTATTCGATTTGTCTTGGTTGGACAATTTTTTTGGTTGTATCTTCCTTGTGCTGTTCTTTTGTGTGGCAATCAGCCTGATTTTATCCCTTGGGAAACGTAACTTCACTCTGCAAAAATTAAGAGTCTCTTTAAGATCCCCTTTCTGACCGCCAACCAGAATCAAAGGTACTATCTGTCATTTTGAGGCTGTTGCATGTCACAGGGATCATTAACAAGTCCTACCACTGTCATCTTCTTCTGCAGGTTTTAGGTGGTAAATCTGTTTGTATCATCTTAAGGCAATTAATTCCCATGAGCAGCCCCAGTGTGCCTTGTCAACAGGCAGCACGTGAGGTTTCTAATGCAGGCTGCAGGTGGGGTGAATCTGGTGTCAAAAAGAAACACAGCAGTACAGAACACAAGGAAGCCGGTCATAAGGATTAGCTGCCAGGTGTGCATCACTTGCATCCTTGATTTAAGGCAGAAATAAAGCATCAATTGTTTGTAAGACTGCCTGCAGATGCCCTTTCTTAGAAAGAATCTAATTTCATTGCATTAGAAAATAAGAATCTGTGTTCCTTTTCTTTCTCAGATTGCTGTGCAGTCCAGCCCAGTAGTTTTAATCAAATAAGCGTGTCTCCCAGGCATCTTTCAGAGATACAGAGTATGCAAGTAGAGGAGAGAAACAGCAGGCCTGCAAGGTGATTGGTTTGACTGTCAGGAATGGGGGATAGTGTCACATCCCAGTGGACTCAAATGCCAAGTAATTTCCTTTGTCATTCTTCCCACATGGAAAAGAGGTTATTAATCTTTATTCCTCCCTGAAAAGCCTAAATGAGTACTCCTGCTCACTTTTCACAGAGTACCTGAGATGGCATCAGACAGGAGTCACAAAAGTCACAGGAAAAGTCCCACAGCATGGCTGTAGGATTGTTTATGGTGCTGTAGGTCCTCACATTTGCTGTGGGTGGGGAGGGATCAAAGACAGTTCATCATATGGATGGATGGATGGATTTATCAGGAAGGTCCTTTCTTTCCAAGATGGACTAACATCTTCTTATCAGAGTGATACAGAGAAGCACCAGATTAATGAAAAATCCCTAGGAAAGCACATGCTTACATGGAGGGCTCCTTGCTCACCATTACAGTGCTAAGGACAGCTATTGCCCAGATTATCACTTGCTGAACCATCGTCTCAGCAGCCCTGCTGAAAATGCAGTGTGTCAATGAAATTTGTGGGCACTTGTATTTTCCCTCTCACACTGAGCTCTCCTCAACTGAACTGGAAAAGTTTGGTCAACAGTTTTGTGCAGGGAGTGAATCTCTTTTGTCTCAAAATCACAGGAATCCTCTTCCCTGATTACTGTCTGGCAAAAGTACACATATTTTCCTAGGAAAGGATTTTCATTGGAGAGGGATTATTACTAGTCAAGTGAGAATCTACCCTCTTGCTTTGTAGGGGTTTGTGTAGAGCATGAGCTCGTGACAGAAGACAGCCCCAGGCCCATTGTCAACACATCAGTTAATATCTAACTTGGAATATTTTTTTGTTTCTGCTTAGTGTCCATTGATCTGTCCCTATTTCTCTTGTTTCTGTAAGTAGCCTCCTTAGTTACTTGTTAATGAGCAGGGCGAAAGGGAGTTGAAGAAATTCCAGACTTAATTTATGAAGGCTTAATGATCTTCATTGTCAGAATATTATCAGGAAGAAAAAAAAAAAAAAAAGAAAAACAAAAGAGCCATGTTCTGGGGTTTCCAGGAAGTGCAAGGAAATGCTGTACACTTTCTGATACTCCTTTGGTTCTCATCGTTCATGAAATCCAAGTGAACTAGGCAATTTGTCTGCCTTTAAGCTTTTTTTTTTTTTTTTTCTTCAGATCCCAGTGCAAGGAATGCTGCAAAAAACCAGAACAGTAAAAGCCCAAATGGCAGTGGGAATGATCCACCAGCTTCTCCTGGGCTGTCAGCAACCAAGAGAGACTTCATGGAAGCCCAGTAAATGATCCTTTTTTTTTTTTTTTTTAAGCAGGGGTGATGTGGTATCAGTAATATCTCAGCAAGTTCCTGAATTGTGCCCATGAAAACTTAACTGTTGTGAGTAAATTGAAATCTGCCCTGCTTAATGCCAGTTTCAGAGAGGAAGAAAATTCAGTCAGTTTGAGAAATCTTACTTATACTGGTAGTGGCAGCTTTGTAGGAGTTTTAAAATGAAATGATTTGTCTTGCTGTCTGTGTCAGAAAAAAATCCCTTTAAAAGTGCAAGCTTCTTTAATACACAACAGCAGTGACAAAAATTGCCAAAATCACATCAATTTCTCCAGCAAACAGCTAAGGATGACAAAACAAGTGACACAGAATATGAGTATTCAGTTCATAGGTGCTTTTCTCAAGGTAGATAACACAGGGAACATGATATATGGCTGTACAGATTTTTATAATCACCTCCACCCTCTAGTCAATATATTTACCTGTTTCACCGTAGGTCGTCCTCATTTTCTCCTTGCTGAGTCCAGCTGGTGGATTACTATGTAGACTGCACCACACAGAAGACGTAACTCTGTCTTCTAGCATGGGGACCCTCTGGCACTTACAATATACTCTAATTTTACTCTGTATTTCAGTGCTGAATACCACAGGGTAAGTAGCTCAGTACTGAACATAGCTTAATTCAGGGAGTTTAGCTGTTAATGACAAATATCCTTCACTTTTAAAATGTGGAATGTTTCTTCACTTTATAAATGTGGAATGTTGTACAATTGAACCACATCATTTTTTTAAAAGAAAGAATAGAATTTTGTGGTTGCCTAATTCTGCACTGGCTTCTCTCTGAGAGAGAAACATGTGACGTGGATTTCTAATAGCACATCTGAAAGGGGGAGATCTGGACAAAATATCTACTGAAGTTATAAAATTCTTTGGACTCTGAATATGCCTGTAGTAACTTTTGCCTTAGGACTTGTGTAATGCGTTACAGTTTAAAGATAGCACTGAATAGAGACCAAGTGGGAACTTCTCTCAGTTTTCCCTTACTCATGAAAGAAGAAATCCAAGAAGAACAATGTAGAAAAATTTCTTACTTTATCTGCCTTTACATATTCTTTTTCCTCTTTAGCTTTAACTCAGTCTGTTTTCCAGTTGCTTGCTGCATTTCATTACATCATTTCACAATGAATTAATTGTGATGTTTGCTCCTAATCCCCCTGGTTTTCTGAGTGTCATTGCTTGGATTTTGAGCAGTGTGGACATTCATTGTGATGCATTCACTTAAGGACAGACTGTATCAAGGATAGTAAGGATAATTAAGGAGGGGGCATCACAGAATTTGGAACTGAACCATACCTTCTGAAATTGTGGACCACAGTGAGAATATGTCAAGAACTACTGTTGTAGCTTTCCAGTCCTGGAAATCCCTTCCCTATGCAAAACACCCAAAGAGCAGAACCATTTTTGCTGTGATATATGGTGGGATTTTGGTCTTGTGTCAACTCACCTCTGCAGGACCTTGTAGCACACAAGGACTGTGCATTTGTAACTGCTTTTGTGTTGCAGCATTTTCAGGGTAAATCAGAAGATCTGAATGAAATGAAAGCTTTGTGTCATGGGAGATTTGTAGCAGTTAAAGGAAATATATAGCCTTCCTACAAATAAGTTACATGGTACACTACCTTGCTGGCTTTTACACACTTTGCTTTGCAACAGTGGGGATAGTAATGACATGGGCAAGTTAGTAGAAAATCTTCATCATTATTCTGGTATTGTCTGAGCTGAGCTGTATCACTCCATCCTTTCCATTGCTCCCTGTACCCAAGAGAACTCGTCTCATTTTGGTTCAGTGGAATACAGAGCAGAGGATCCTTTCACAGTAGATGAATAGGACATATCCCACCTTTGACTCACTCTCAGAGCTTTGTCATGAAGGAGTAAGTTCCGTATGTAAAGAGAAAGTCAGACACGGATGAAACCTTGAGTCTATTCAGTTAATCAGTGAAACACCTGAAGACATAAGATGATACTCCAACATTCTCTCTTAAACAGTTTTTGAGTCACTAATTCCACAAGGGCTTAACTCTGTTGCTTTTCTTGGCAGGCTCAAGCAAAGGCCAGCTGGTGGCTTGAGAGCATGGGATCCTGAAACAGGTAACTGCATGTCATTAGTGATGTTAGCATCCAATTTTGAACATACCAGTTCCTCTTCCTCACTTTAGTATGTTGTATTTCAGCTTATCTCACCAGATGTGATTTCAACAATAACTCAAGACCATTTTGTGACTGGACCCAGCCTTGCAGTGTCAACCAGGGAGTGTGGATACGAACAAGGCATGACACTCCAACTGATGGGACTGGTCCTGATGGAGACTATCCTGATGGAAGTAAGTGCTTGGTTGTAGCATTGTTGATTTTCTTTTTTGAAGGCAACTTGACTATCTTTATTCTTTCTTTGAAAGAGAAAAGTAATTCTTAAAGCCCTTTGAAATATGTCAGGTTTGTTTCCTGCTGACACCTGTTTATGACTTTTCACCATATCAGTTAGGAATACAGTAAACTGGATTGCGTATCATAGATTGGATATCTTTATCAGTGCATGGAAGTAGAAGCAAGCTATTTGTATCCTGCTTAAGACCTCACAGAGAATGTAGTGATGTGCAACACACCATTTTCAAGACAAGGCTTGTGACTAAATTACACTGATATTAGTTAATGGCAACAAATGTAATGATCACTGTACTGGCACTAGATAAGTTCACACAGCAAGGTGTTATAAAATCAAGTTTGAAATTAAAGAATATGTTTAAAAAAGCCTGTTCTAGGCCACCTGTGATTTAAAACATGGTCATATTAAAAACCGAATGCTCCATGGCTCCATCTCTATGTGTTTGAACTACTATTTTTGCACAAGAATATCCATTTATGGGAATCACTCTGCAGTCATACTGCTTTTTGTAATTATCCCAAGACTGAAAGGTCAGCTACTGTCAGAGTCAGTAAGCGGATTAGAACAGTATTAGTTGGGATTTTTGCTAAATAATTTTCTGCATTTTTAATATTTTTATAATAACAATTAAAATTGTCTGTTGGAAGAAGAAATTAAACATTTTTAATTTGGATTAACACAAATAATACCATTTTGATTTTTTAAATTGATACAGACTATATCACTTTTTAACTACTACTTAGATTTTCTTGCCAACTGAAATATATGACTGAATGTTAGATGCAATGTGCAGAGCCATACTTTGCCATATAGAAATGGTCATTCATTTATTTTTGATTGCCTTCCATAGTCAGATGGGAGAGATTTGATTTCAGTTGCACTGGGGAAATGTAACTTAGATCTTAGCCTATGTGAATCAAAAAACTTCAGGCCTAGTAAAGCAAAATCCTGTCTCATTTTGAACCAATCAGACCAAAACATTTCCAGTCCTAAAACAAACATTGACAGTTTCTGAATTTTGAAAAATTCCCTTCCTTTTCATAATGTCAAATAAAAATATTTTGAATAAAAGGTCAACATTGCTTTCCGTTTCTTAAATTTTGAGACAAAACCAAATGCTGACAGTTTGGAATTTTTAACTTGTGCCAGGGATTTACTCATCTTGAGAGCAAATCTTTAGGGAAAAAGTGTATCACAGAAGAGATGGTGTACAGCAGATTGCATTATTTTCCTTTGAGGAAAGTGGAAACTGAACATGGGTCAGTGCAGTACTGTGTGTGGAGGTGCCATCTCTTGAAAGAGTCCTACATCATTAATTGTGATCCCAAAATAAGTGTTCACATGAGATGGAATATACTTGCTTTGCTCTCAGACTCACATTCTACTTTGGATAAGTATATGGGGTCAGCCATTGCAATGCAAAGTCCAAACACCCTCTACTTTGCTTCCTTCCACTGATAATGATGTCCTTGATTTCCTCCAGAGTTGGGTTGTATTTCGGTTTTAGATAATGTCTAGCAAATTAGAAAGATTCAGCTGTATTTTATTTTTTTTTTTCACTCTGCAGGAGGTTATTTTATCTACCAAGAAGCAAGTAATCTGATCCCATTTGACACTAACAGGCTGGAAAGCCCAGAGACTGTAGTTTCTGAAAAAATATGCATAGACTTCTGGTACTACATGTTTGGTTCAGAAGAGCTGAATGAGCTAAGAGTGCTTATCCAAGATGGCACACAGGAGTCGGTGGTGTGGCGTCGGAAGGGAAACCAGAGTTCCTTGTGGAACTATGGTGCCATCACTCACACTTTTCAAACACAGAGAAAGATAAAGGTAATATATTTTCAGGACAAATTTCTTTGTACAGTGTCAGTAGATGTACTCCATTTGCAGGCTGCGAAATGTTGTTCATAAAATATTTAGAAAGTAAAACCAAGATTTTGTAAATATAGTGGCCTCATGATTTGTGTCAATGAACTAAGAGAAGAAACAAAAAAAAACTCCTAGTTTTACTGGTGTTGTTAGTTAGGGGATCAAATTTAGTTTAGTTTCCTCTCTTTTTCCTTCTTTCCCTCTCTAATTTTATCATGAAGACAAGGACTTTAGATGTCTTAATTAAATGCAAGTTTGTCTGCTGTGAGTTTGAAGGTTTGAATTTTGGTATACTGCCTACATTGGACTCCTCTGTAGAATCCGGACAACTAATTCTCATAAATAATTTTTAAGTCAGCAAAATAGAGTACAATGTTTCTTGCAGTCCTTAGCTTATTATAGAATATATATTTTAGTCTTCTGAGGGTGTTACAACCTCAGCTGACTTGATACCTTTAGCAGTAAACCAGAGTGTTTATTTCAAAAATAATGCTGAGAGAAATACTCTTGTGTTTGCCTAAACAACTCTGATGCAGTGATCACTCTGTGTCCTGCCTAGGTAATTTTTGAGGCTGTGCGAGGACTGACAGAGTATGGGGATACAGCACTAGACAATGTGAGAGTAAGGGATGGATCCTGCGGTAAGTCTGTGTTTGCGCCTGAGTGTGTATTGCTTCCTCATGTCTGTTTAAGCTGTTGACCATTACTTTATTCCATATACAAATAGCAACTCCTCAGAACCTCAAACCACAAAAGAGAAATGGCAAAAACTTTATAGCTTGCTTCATGTGTTTTGCTGTAGTTTCTTTCTAATTCTTTCCTCATCACCTCCAATGTCAAAAATAAGCTTCCCCCCCC
>VWZG01012361.1:0-15159 GCA_013396735.1 Grallaria varia | reverse complement strand
CGTGACCTTTTTCACCAAGTCCAGCAACCTTTACTTCATTTTTAAGTCTGAAGTGAGACTCTAAACCCAGAGAAGGCTATGCACGTTGATTTAGATTCCACATTAAATACTCTAATCAGCATTTTACAGCAAATATCTGTTCATACAAGCTCATCAAACACACACTACAACCATATGTCATGAAAAGTTATAACAGTGAGTCAGTAATGCCAAGTTGCAACAGCAGTTTTGGCTACAAATCAGCAATTTGAGCTTGATCTCTGACCCTGTAACAGATCAGCCAAGATTGGCACAAGCTGTGGATAACTGGGATCCAATTTTACTGACAAGCATGCAATACTTACAAAATGTGAATTGAACAAGAAATTTGCTGGAAAACTTACAGAAAGTGTCATTAGGTCTTAATAGGTGAATCTCTGGGAAATACTAGTGATATAATGACATAAGATGTCTCAGATTTACACTATCCAGGGCGAAGATTTCCATTCAAGTCCACACCCTCAGAACATACGATTTTATTTACAATTCTGCGAAAAAGTTTTGGGACCTTCTTTTATTTGAGGGCTGGGAGAGCCAGTTCTTCGCTTTTTCAGGTATATTAGCACATGATTCAGCCACCGGATGGTGCACAAACATAACTCCAAGAGACAAGAGCTTCTCTGTTCAACTCACTATCAGACCTGCCAACACTCGCTGTCAGTAGGCCCTTCATGTGTCTTAACATACACCAGGGGGAGTCACATACCCGAATGCAAATGCACTTCCAGCTCCAGAGAGGCTGCCCGAGCTCAGTCACTGTGATCAAACTAATGAGCTTTGCTAAGTGCTCAAAACACCCACACATCCCTGATTTCAAACACAGGCAGTTCTACTTGCTTCGGTGAACAACTGCTAAACTTTGTACTGGTGATGAGGAAGTGAAAATTGATGTATGTTGGTGTGTAAGTAGTGTTCACCCTAGAATGTTAAAGCTCATTTTATTGCCTTGTCTTTTCCACTAACAGAAGCTGCCCCTACACCTACACCACCAACACCTAAACCAACAGAACCTACATCACCTCCAGTGACAGGTAATTTTAGCCCATCACAAATGGCTGTCAGTGGTTTGTATAAGGACACCTGTGTTTTTTAGTACCAGTACTACTGTGCTTCTGTTAATTTCTGTGGCTATCTCTCTATGACATTGTTTTATGCCATACAAATCTGCCTTTTCTGTTTTGGTCTGTTTCTGTTCTTTCTGGTGTAATCTGCAAAAGGAGGATGATTGTGTTTTCCCACTGCACTATGAGGTGGGTTTTCTGGATGTATCTGCGTGTTGATGAGAACATATTCCTTTTTTCTCCCTCCAGAAGCGATTTGCAGTATACATGGAGATCCTCATTACAACACATTCGACAAGCAGCGTCATGACTTCATGGGCACCTGCACCTACACCCTCTCCAAACTGTGCGAGAGCAACAGCTCCCTGCCCTTCTTCAATGTGGAAGCAGCCAATGAGCACAGGGGGAGCAACACTCGTGTGTCCTACGTTCAATACATGGATGTGGATGTTTACAGCTACAGGATCAATCTGGGTAAAAACAGAGCTGTCAAGGTAAGTTTGGAGCCCACTGCCTATCACCAGGAACTCACAATGCGAGTGAAGAAATTGTTGTACAGTGACTACAAATTTCCAGCATCCATACTGTAATATTTAGAGCATGGCCAGATATTTAGGACAAAGAGTAATGTGGAGTTCTTAAACACTGGAATTTCAAAACTGAAAGCACAGGCTAAAATTTTGTGCCGTGTTGTTAAAAGGCGGGGTTACAGCTGACACTCCAGGTGGGGTTGGTGGGCTGGCCTACCTTTCTAACCTGCTTCCCATGCTCAGGCTTGGCATATAACAGGGAATAAAAAGGAAAGGGCCTGCATTACCTGAGTTCATGCTGGTAGTTATTTCTCAATCCTCTGTGGTGGCCTGTAAAGCTGCAGGTTCATTCCTGATTTCTAATTGTTCCACTTCATTGTTGACTTCATTTAACACCTGTCATTTGCCATAAAACGTGGCCAGATGACTCTCCTTACACTGATTGTGTCACTTGGCCAGCTATTGTATTTTAAGCCATCTTTATGGATTCTTTCCATAAAAGGCCAAGACAGCAGAAATGATTGAGTCAACCTCCCAGCAAATGAACATGTCACCTTACTACATTCTTATAAGAAAATATCACAGTGATTTAAGTGACAAGAGATAAAGGCTTGGATGTACACCAAAATCTTTCCCATCTGATTCCATTTGTCCTACAGCCTCTTTCTTGTACCTTTCCCCTATTCACTGTTTTTATTACATATATAATGTTTCTAAGCAAATCAAACCTCCTTACATTTGTAATAAGAACAAATGAGTAGATGCTAATTTTTAGTAAATTTTAAATGAATTTGAAATTTTACTTGGAAATTTGCTTTCTATTGTCTGGCATTTCAAATGTGAAAATTAAAAGGGAAAGAAAAAGAGAAAGAAACAAAAAAATGCATTTTCAAGATTTTTCCAATCTTGAAAATCTTCTGAGAATCCATTATAACTACAACTTTTTTATCTGATTTGATTTTTTAAAAAAAAAAAAAAGAGTAGGTCTGTAAACAGTTGCTGCTGGCAGATCATGCTAAGTCTTGGCCTTCTGCCAGCTGCATCTGTTTCACCAAGATCACACTTGTAAGCTACATAGCCACATTGTTGTGGCCTCAAGGCCCTCGATTATGTGGCCATATACAATATTCACATTAAATAATACTTACCACAGTGTGAGTTCTTACTGCTCACTGTGCAAGCCTTCTGCTCAATACAGGGATCTAAGAAGATCATCATTAAAAATATTTCTTTTTAAGGGTTTATAATGTTTGTCCTTCTCTGTGCCTGCAGGTTGATGGAGTCAGCCAGGTGGTCCCTCTGACCTTGGAGCCAGGTGTCAGTATTTCCCTCAGTGGGCAGTATGTCGTGGTTACTACTGACTTTGGGCTGCATGTCAAGTTTGATGGAAATCACAGAGCAGAAATCACTCTTCCCAGTACCTATATGTCTAAAGTCTGTGGAATATGTGGAAATTATAATGGGCATAAAGCAGACGACTTTCTTAACCCAGATGGAGAGATGGAAGCAGACTCAGCCAGCCTTGGCAACAGTTGGCAAGTTTACAATGACTCCAGGTGAGTTTTAGCTGTTGGTTATGCAATGAATAGTGTTTTAATCAACTGTTGTATGGGGTTCAAAAGTGTCATGCACATGAGATAAAATATATCCTTGTCAGTGTACTTACTTTATTCGTCTGGGTAAAGTTCCACAGGAAATTTAACTGTGCCCCAAAAGAGAAAGTTTCTTAGAATCTTAAAATTTTCAAGGCTGGAAAAGACCTTTAAGATCATTGAGTCCAACTGTTAACCCAGCACTGCCATGTCCACCACCAAAGCCTGGCCCCAGGTGCCACACCTAGGTACCTTTTAAATACACCTCCAGGGATGGTGATTCCACCATTTCCTTGTGCAGCCTATTCCAATGCTTAACAACCCTTTTGGTGAAGAAATTTTTCCTAAAATCTGATCTAAATCTTTCCTGGGGCATCTTGAGGCCATTTCCTCTCACACTGTCGCCTGTCACCCCAAAGAAGAAACCGTCTCCCATGTCACTACAACCTCCTTTCAGGTGGCTGCAGGGAGAGGGAAGGTGTCTCCTGAGCCTCCCCCTCCCCAGGCCTAACAACCTCAGTTCCCTCAGCTGCTCCTCACCAGCCTTGTGTTCCAGAGCCTTCACCAGCTACATTGCCCTTCCTGGACTTGCTCCAGCACCTTAATGTCTTTTTGGTAGTGAGGGTCCCAAAACTGAGCACAGGAATCAGGGTGTGACCTCTCCAGTGTCGAGGACAGGGTAGTGATCCCTTCCTTCTTCCCACCTAAAATCTTCCTCCACGTATTCTTTGTGCCTGAAGAGAGTCCAGCTGTCATTGGGGTGGGGGAGTTTGTTCCCTCACATCCCAATGGCTCATCCAGGGACGCTCAGGCTTCTGCTGGGCTCAAGCAGCCGGTGCCATCCTTGTGGCCTAGCCATGGGGAAGGGCTCTGTCCCTAGTTTTGGGGACTGGATCCTGCCAGGTGCTGGGCTCTGTAGCCTAAACCTCCAAACCTGCACGTCACATACCCCTGGAGGGGCCACTGGGCCTGAGTTTTAGGGTTTTCAGGAGCAGCAGTCGCTTAAATGAGCAAAAAATAAATATTTTGGAACGTCTCCGTAAGTGACAGTCTCTTTAGGGACTTTGATGCAACCCAGAGCACACAACTGCGAGCAAACAGTGCTCCCATATACGAGACACTCCCTTTCTCATTTCCTCTGCCATGCTGATAGCAGGGAAAGGCCATGGGGGATCCTTCCATCCTCTAGTGAAGGGCAAACAGAAAGAGAAAATATATCAAGTACAAATACAGGCGAGGCAGGGAGAATGGCTGATAGGGCCTGAAATGCCATGCACAGCAGAACCCACCTGTGGGTTGCAACAGATAAAAGAAAGGGCTATTTCCTCAGCCAGGGAGGCTTTCCTTTTGCTGCCCAGCTAAAAGACCTGGATTTGCCATCAGCAAGTTTCAAGGTGCTAGTTGTAGTAATGGTTTTATGTCATTTATGACTAATTTTTAGACTTGAATGATTTTTCAATGTACCTTGCAGATTGGATAATTGTTCTCTTGATGATCTTCTGAGTAGCAGCTCAGGAAATGTTTTTAATGAGATTTTTTTTTTTTTTTTTTGGCATGCCTTGGTATCGGTGTGCCTTTGTTTTGTACAGCTTTCTAATGGCAAAACTACTTTTTCCACTCTTCACATAATTAAGAAGCAAATGGTAATGACAATGGATATAAATGGACAAACCTAAGCCTCTCCTGCAGCCCTCACTGGAGGGAATGACTTCACTCACAGGTCTCAGTGCCATTTTAGGTTCCGTGGATTCTCTCACCGAGGGATAAGATCAGCCAGAACAAATGAATCTTTCATAACTTCAGCTTGAACCAGATTTCCTGACCCTTAGGCATCTCAGCACTGGACTGATGTGTTTGGGCAGCTGGATTTCATCCTGATTGTTTCAATTCTGTGTGTCTGAAGAGAAAAAAAAAAGTAGGGGGAGATTATTGAAGTTGCTTAATTTCTTTAGCCTTCCTAGGAAGCATATTTGTGGCTATTCATGAGCATCACATCTACATCCTGAATCACAGGATTTTCCTCCATCTCCACTCATTTAGATGCTAAATCTGTATCTTGGACACACATATACTCCTCACCAAGAGCTTGCATTTAGATTTCAACTCTCAGATGAAAATTGTCAAGCATGAGTTTTACTACTGACTTGGATAAATTTCTTTTGTACATTTCAATGTATGTTTCAATGTACCTTTCAACATTGTTTCAGCTCTTCTGAGATACTTCATTCCATTTTTATAATTTCATAATATGTTTCTTAATACTATTAGATGTTTATCTCTGAATGTTTTCACATTCTCACATTCTGTTTCTCTTTCTGTGTAGACACCCTGATTTACCAGAAAGCCAAAAATAAGTATCTGTGTTTCTTCCAATCCTCTCAAATATTGTCAGGTTGAGTTCATATTAAAATCTGATTTTCTATGGTAAGAGTTTGAAATCTAGGGAATTAAAATATGTTATACTTAGTCTGGGAACAGACCTGCAGTTTCGTTAGATGTGATTTGAAAAGCACCTTCTATGCTGGTGAATCCAAAGTTCATTCATTAATTATTCCACATTTTTTTTCCCCACATCAGGTGCTCACAAGATGATGGCCACACTCCAAACTGCACTGAAGAGGAAAAACATATGATCCAAAGTAATGAATACTGTGGTCTGATCACAGATCCAAATGGTCCATTCCAGAACTGCCACTCTGTAGTTGATCCACAAAGTTATTCTGAAGACTGTCAGTATGATCTCTGTGAACTTCATCTGAGCAGTGCAGCCCTCTGTGAAAACCTGCAGGCTTATGCAGATGTGTGCCAAGCTGCAGGAGTCCAGCTGGCACCATGGAGAAACTCAACCTTCTGCCGTATGTATCCAAGATTACTGAAATTATCACCTTTCAGGAGGGCAGAATGAGGACTTCCTGAAGGCAATACACTGTTTTGAATTTATTTAACATGGAGAATCTTGACTGATCAGGCTAAAGATTTCAGGTTCTAAGTAGTCCTCCCTTTGATTCCTTAGGGAAGATTCTAGAGAAGATAGTTAAGCTGCTTTGAATGAAAGAAAAAAAGTACTGTCTATTCCATTTAAAAATAGAATTGGAGACTTTATCCTTTGAGTTCCTCTCTTCTAAGAGAGCAATATGAAGGAGGAACACATCTGACAAGGTGAGTAGGAGATCTGGGATAAAGGGAGGAGAGTTTTAGAAACACTATCAGTGGCACTGCACAGAATCCCATATGTATAAGAGAATAGGCAGTGCCATCCCTTTGGGTCTGGTGGAAAGCATTTGTGTCCTGTACAGGTATAGTCATTCATGGTTTCAGATGGGAAAGGAGGCAACACAGGAAGGGAGCCTGGAATTACAGGCCAGGACTGTGCAATGGAAATTGTAACCGTGGCGCTGAGATTGGAGAGGGTGGTGAGAGTGAGCAAGAGGTGGAAAAGACAGAAACACCAAGAGGCACAAGACAAAAGGTGTCAAGTATTGAAGTAATAGACGTCTGTGCTAGGACTAAATGGGAATAATTACCTTTCTTCTGTGAGTATTGGTAAAGAGTAAACAAAGAATACTTCAGCATCAAGCATTCATGCATATATATTAGAAAAAACCCCACCCGTGTTATTTTTAAAACAGGATTCAAATACTATCTGAAAGTCCTGAACAGATCTATTCCCACCAGAAGCCACAAAAGGAACAGGAAATAGGGATTCAGTGACTTATGTACCTCCTGTGATGAAGGATATGGAGAGATTAAAGAGAGTGTCTATAAATGCTAGAATTACTGAAGCCTAATTTATTTCTGACTTTTGTTTCCCATTTGACTTCAGTCTCTATCTGGAGCATTTTCTCAACTGGGGACATTACTGAGGCTTTTTTTCACATAGGTTATGTGGTTTCAAAGTGAGAGTGAGCTGTCTCTGCATCTGTTCTTTCTGCTGAAGGAGCTTGCAGGATCTCTCCTTCCTGGCTAGTGCCTATTTCATTTAATGGACCTGAATATATTTTTGTCCTCTACCAACCTCACCAACTTATTTCCAATAGATCACCTGAGTCAAACTCAGTGAGAGAATGGGCATAGAAATGTGTGATGTAATTGTGTGTTTTCTGACTCCTTGGAAAAGCAAGCTTAAAACAGAGAAAGAAAATATGTCATTAAAAACTGGCCGTCATCACATGAACACCTAGAAGCTGAAAAAAATATTGCTCAGTCAGTTCTCACATCTTCTTAACAGATTATGACATTATTTAAAATGCCTAATTACCCTGGTTAGGTGTATGTAATGTGTGTAATAGAATCTAAAAATATAATGGAGCATTTGTACATCCTGATTATTTAACAAACAAACAAAGTCCTCAGTGAAGTGAAAAAATATGAATTAAGAAGCTATGACATGATTAGATCTGAATATCAGGATTAGAACCTGAATACAGCACATGTCTAGGACAGACAGCTAGCATGACACTGATATTCTGAGTTCAATGTAAGAATTCAAGCAATCACCTTAGGGAATAATAGATGTCCTAGGAAATGTTCTAATGAGTAAAACTTTAAATAGCCCAAACCTCAAAAGAAATTTAAGTTTGTAAGACAAAAAAAGCATGCATCAAAATGCCTCTAATTTCAAGATGTTCCCAAACATTTCAAAAGAAATCACAATATGATATTAAACAAACCCAAATAGTAAGTAGTTAAAAATATCAAACTATCTTTTTTTACACAGCATTAGCCTGTCCAGCCAACACTCACTATGAGCCCTGTGCTGCAGCGTGTCCTGCCACCTGTGCTGATCCAACAGCACCCTATACCTGCAGCCTGCCGTGCGTGGAGGGCTGTGTGTGTGACAGCGGGTACCTGCTCTACAACGACCGATGCGTGCCCAGCCAGCAGTGCGGGTGCTGGCACAACGGGCAGCACTACCCCGTGGGCTCCGAGTTCTGGACGGACAACACCTGCTCCTCCAAGTGCATGTGTCCCGCGCGGGGAAGCAAAGTCCAGTGCTTCGATGCCTCGTGCCCTGCGGGCCAGTACTGCGGGGTGCAGGGTGGGAAGCCTGTGTGCCTCGAACACTCCTACGGCATCTGTCACGTGCACGGGGACCCTCACTACAGCACCTTTGACAAGGTGACGCACAACTTCATGGGCAACTGCACCTACACCCTGGCCAAAGTGTGCTCCAACTCCACGTCCCTGCCCTACTTCAATGTGGAGGCCAAGAACGAGCATCGTGGCAACACCAGAGTGTCCTACGTGCGTGAAGTGCTGGTTGAGGTGTACGGAGAGCGCATTGCCATCCTCAAGCAGGAGAAGAGCCAAGTGCTGGTAGGCAGTGGGGCTGGCCCAGCTGTGGTGTGGGTTCGAGGCAGGGCTGGCTGCTGTCGACAGGGGCTGGCATGGACCGACCATCTCCACGGTCCCAGGTCTGGGTGGGATCACCTGAAGTTTTGTTTTCCCTTTCCTGAGAGATTGGAGGAGGAAGAGGCAAACAGGGAATGTGTTCCATGTTGAGCAGAGGCCCCTGCAGAGTGCAGAACACAGACATGGCTCTGTGAGCCCCCGGGCTGTTGGGGTGGGAGGGCATCGCAAGCTGCTGTTTGCCACACCTGGCTTGGCAGCTGCTTTCCCTGAGCAGGAGACCCCAGGAAGGCCGGGGACAAGTGCAGGGCTCACGCTGCTGTGTCTGCCCTAGGTGAACGGCGTGCGCCAGACCCTGCCGGTGAGGGCAGCGGGAGGTGCCATCACGGTGAGCAAGAGCGGCCGCTACATCGTCCTGGAGACAGACTTCAGGCTCACAGTGTCCTACGACACTGACCACTCGGTGGAGGTGAAGGTGCCCACCACCTACTTCAACCTCACCTGTGGCATGTGCGGGAACTTCAACAACCGGAGAGACGATGAATACATGATGCCCGACGGGCAGCAAGCCACAGACTCCAATGCGCTGGGGGAGAGCTGGCAGGTCCCGGATGATGACCCCTCTTGCGGTGTCCCCATGCCCTCCCCACCCTGCAGTGCAGAAGAGGAGAAGCTCTACCGCTCGGACCAGTTCTGTGGCATGCTGACCAGCAGGCCCAGCTCTTTTGAGAAGTGCCACAGTGTGATCAACCCTCAGAGCTACTTTGACACCTGCCTCTATGACCTTTGTGCCCTGAATGGTGGCCAGGAGTTTCTGTGTGCTGCTCTGGAGGCCTACGCTGACGCGTGCCAGGCAGCTGGCGTGACTCTTCTGCCCTGGAGGAATGCCACCTTCTGCCGTGAGTTTCCATAGAGAAATGAGTCTTTTAATAGCTCCATTGTTGTCTTAAGGGGCTGGGTTTGGCCAATAACTGGCATACCTTACATATCTTAAATTCCTCACATAATTAGGACAAAATATTGAGAAACAAAATTCTGCAAATTCTTGCCATTTTTGTTCTCTCCAGAGAACAGAGGAGAATTTCAATCATTACCTCAAGTATCTTTGTCGAGCCAGTGGTAGTATGTCCCTGTTAATGTGGAATCATCTCTGAGTTTTAGATGATGTTTAGCCTTTAATAATCTTGCTTATTTCCAGGCTGCATCTACTGAGTTTAGTAATCCCTATACTTGTGGAAATGTATCGACTATGTACAACATCATGTGTATTGAGGTATAGTTTTCATTTGAATTTGGAGATGCTTAATATCCATGATATATGGCTAAACAGTCATGCTTTTTTTTGTGCACCAAATATTTACTATTTTACTTCCTGATATCAAAATAGGAACAGAATTTCTGTCTTCAAAATCCTCCACAACTGTGACTCACTCAAAACAATCCCATTACTGAATTGTGGTTTCCTGTGGGTTCTGATTGTTAATTCAGTGCCTTTTATTGTTTCTCAGCTGTTGCATGCCCTCCCAATAGTCATTACAATCCATGCACCAGTGCTTGTCCAGCGACCTGCACTGACCCTCTTGCATCGAAGAACTGCAGCAGACCTTGTGTAGAAGGATGTGAATGCAAGAATGGTTTTGTCATCAGTGGGGGACAATGTGTGTCCATGAGCAACTGTGGCTGCCTTGAGAACGGCAAATACTATGAGGTTTGTTCCGACACATAGTACTGGGGCTCATTTCACAGTTCAGAATTACCGTTAACTCCTTTAATTTATATTTATTTTATATTCTCTAACAGAAAGGGGAATCTTTTTGGCAACCAGACTGTGTAGGCCAATGTGTATGTGCTGGAAACGGGACTGTGGTTTGCAATTCAGACACATGTGAAGTAAATGAAGTTTGCAAGGTGCAGAACGGACTCCTGGGATGTTATCCATTGAATCCCAGCACCTGCCACATTTTTGGGGATCCACATTATATAACCTTTGATGGAAGACTCTACCATTTCCAAGGAGACTGCAATTATACTGTTGTTGAGAGATGCACAAATTCTTCTGAAAAGTTTTCAGTGACAACCAGAAATGAACATAGAGGAAACCCAAACTGGACAGCCTTGAACTCAGTTTCTGTCACACTGAAAAATCTTCACATTGTTTTGAAGAAAAATAAAGAGACCTATGTAAGTATTCTACTTCAACATAAACAATTCATCACTATACACTTCACATTTCTGCCCAGAGGAACTGAATCAGGCTTCTCTGATTTATTTACCTCCAAGACTGCACATGCTAAAAGTCACAAATTTATTATTTTTCTGAAAGGGCAGAAATCAGCATAGCTTCTTTTTGTCCATTCAGATCTTTTCTAAATGAGCTTGTAGGATAAAACAGCTTCATATGTAACTTCGTCTATAACAGAAAGCTTTTACTGAACTAAATGTTGAAGATTTACCTGTAAATTAACTATTTCAAATACTGCTTTGTGTGTAGTTGTGACAGTGCAAAGCTAAAGTTGTGCTACAAGGCACTATTCAAGGTGTGAGATGTGTACACTGCTTTAACTTCTGCTTAACCTCAAACTTCTGTTATCTGCATTGTTCACTAGAATAAGGCTGACTTGGTGAAGATAGCCATAGTGCTGGCTGTAGAGACCTCCCCTTTGTCCCTGGGAGCTTTATTGGCTTACCTGGTTTTGTGGGATTTGTTTTATTTAGGTGAATGGAGTTCAGGTTAATCTTCCTGTGGATTTGAACCATGGAACCAGAGCAGCCATAAAAGGACACTACGTAGTCATTGATACCTCTCTAGGAATCCAGGTTAAGTTTGATGGTGACCAGGAGCTTTTCATTCTGGTTGATGAAAGTCTCAAAGGACAGCTGTGTGGTCTTTGTGGGACATTCAATGACAACCAGCTAGATGATTTTTTAAACCCGGATGAAGTCCTAGAACAGGACCCAAATAAATTTGGTGACAGCTGGATGGTGAAGGATGACAACAGGACGTAAGTATTGGTTAATACTTTAGGAAATAGCAAAGTGCCTGAAACATAAATCATATAGTTAAAGGCTTAATAGACATTATTTACATTCCATAGTAACCGTTATTTGGTATTACTTGTTTGCTAGTGTTTTCACCTTTGAATGAGTCCAGTTTTCAACAGAAAACACTGGAATTTTAAAACCACCCTTCAGAGCTTTTCGACATGAGCTTTATAGATTTTACTTTACATTTGGCTCTTTTATGCATATAACTGGAATCTTTCCTTCCTTTCCTGTTCTAAAATATCTCCTTTATATAATTCCTCCTTCTTGCTCTAAGAAGCCTAAATATATCTCAGCTCCAGCTCCTAAGATAACTCTACATTGATTAACATAGGTGTGGGGCATTTACCTGTCTGTTAATGTATTCACATACAAATTACTGCTCTTACTATATGCACTAATGAATTGAAATTATCTTGCTCGTGTTGGATAGCTAATTTGTTGGTTTCTTCTGGACTTCGTTTTATGGATAGACAACCATACATCACAAAATCACAATTATATCCTTAATGAGGAATTATAAGTTAAATTGTAATATTTCTAACTTTTGGATTTGACACACTAAAGATGACTATACACAGCAAATCTACAGAATTTGTCATAGGATTCTATTATAGTTGAGATATGCCTTGCAGGATGTAAGAAAATACAAAGGTTATTTTATATTATACAAAATATGAGCACTCTGCTGTGTATTTTTCATGCAGATGTAATGCAGTTTCAGTTGTACCACCTGCTTGTGATGCAGCAAAAGAAAAAGAATATGAAGAACTCTGCAAAATTGTTTTGAAAAATAGTGGACCTTTCCAGGCCTGCCACTGGCACATTCCCCCACAGCTGTACTTCGAGAGTTGTGTCTATGATTTGTGTGCCACAGACGGGGATTCTGATCAGTTCTGCAAGATTTTAGAGGCATATGCTGCTGCCTGTGAACTCGGAGGTGTAAATCTGGGTGAATGGAGGAAAGATACCATCTGTGGTAAGTCATCAGGTCATTTGGCGAATAAGCATCCAATTAAATCCTTGTGTTACAAATACAACTTGAAGTGGCTAAGAAGTTGAACAGAATTTCAGAAATGGGGATTCAACAGGAAGCTTTCAAATGCTCTCTTTAAATTTGCCTTCTAATCTAAGCTTCTGATGGGCTTCCAGTATTCACTATAGAATGCGATGCCTGAACACGTCTGACACAGGACTGTTTTTCAGAATTGGGCTGGGAGATAAAACATACAATGCCAGCCAAGGGCCCAGCCAGGGACAAGTGAGCATTTGTCTAACAAATACCACTTTGACTTTAATAAAATATTTTATCTTTTTGAGAAGTGTTAACATATCACCCAACCTGTCTACAGCTCCAAATTTTCACCAAGCATGAAAAATAAATTCATAAATATATGAAGTAGGACTTTAAAGAGAAGAATCCTGCAGCTTAAGGTCCATTCAGCCTTAGGCCCTTATTATCTAAGTAGACTAGTACACACAGAGGTAAGGCTAGAAGCACAAAATTAATAGAATAGAAGAATAGTTTGGATTGGAAGAGACCTTCAAAGGTCATCTAGCCCAACCTCCCTGCAACAAGCAGGGACATCTCCAACTAGATCAGATTATTCACCATCCAGCCTGACCCTGAACATTTCCAGTGTTTTACCACCCTCATTGTAAAAAATTTCTTCCTTATATCCTTAAATTGTTTTTCCTAGAACTACCAGAGGTTATTACCAAAGCCAGCAGAAATGGCAGACTGAGTATGAGGCTATTACATGAAAAGGCATTCCGTAGTCTCTTTCCAATTCCAAGACAATATTTCTCATACCAGTTTATGAGCAGTAAAAAGAAATGTCAGACAATCTCATTATGAAGTCTAGATTTCCACCTAAAAAGGATTTTGAGAGCCAGTCGAATACTGCAATGCCAAATAGGACAGCTTTGAGCAATTTGAAATGACAAAGGATTATGACTGGCACAGTGTAAAAATATGGGATCTTAGTACATTATGATGACAACTGAGGAAGGGATTTGTAAAATAACACGCATTCTCAGAACCTTAAAATTTCATGGTTTATAGTCAAATTTTCAGTACTGGTCACTTCTACTCATTCCATTCTAACATCTTCAAATGTTTTGTGAACATGGATTCATTAGACCTAGAATGGCATTGTCAGAACAGAGAGGAGATTCCAAACCTCATTGTGGATAATCTTGTATTTTCTGCATCATATACAGGTTCACCGACAGCCTGCAATATGTTCTGCACATTTGAGGCTGACTTCTGTGAGTGGAAACAGGAAACCAGTGATGACTTTGACTGGATAAGGCACAAGGGGCCAACACCCACACCAAATACTGGCCCTTCCCATGACCACACAACTGGAGGTAGGAACAACCAAACAATATCTGGCTGTGCTTCTCTTGGAAGAAGGCAAGGAGCCTCTTTAAACAGCAAATCCAGGCCATGTGTTTCTAGGCTTAAGCCAGAGCCTTCTGCAGCAGTCAGGAATCTCTTGTAGGGGGATGAACAGTGCAGGACATTGATGAGCATGTGACCTGCTAGCATAAGTTCCTGTAAAGAGGTTTCAGCAAAGGTATATCCACTCTGAGACTGGATCACTATGATGAAGTTGGCCTTTCCTTTTAGGTGCTCCTTTCCCTAAGTACGAGGCCAGTGTAATCTGCTGGGAAATCCATTAGGGGACTGAAAGATTAATGCAGGCTCTGGGTGAAGTAATCTTATACAGTACGCACTCTGTAAATGCAGTGACTTTGCCTTATCCTGGCCCATTAATGTGAAAAATTTACATTCTGCTGTTTCCAGAGGGTTATTATATCTACCTGCAAGGAAGTAAGCAAAAGCCAGCTGATGTAGCCCGCTTGGTCAGTCCCGTGTGCAGTTCAGAAGGACCTCACTGCTTCCGCTTTTGGTATCACATGTATGGAATGGCTGAACAAATGGCTCTGCGAGTGTACGTAGTGCACAATGAAACATGGACCCTGGAATGGAAAGATGCTGGAAGGAAAGAAGACGTGTGGAACTTGGGAGAGGTCACGGTACACAGCAGAGGAAATATGCAGGTAAGGCCAAAAGCTCTCACTGTCATCTGAGATGAACTGTGTTTTCTAATGGCAATATACACAGCTGGAGCTAATGCTAAGATCTATCTCACCCATTAGATTGTTCTGGAGGGCATGATAGGTGAAGATTTCCGGAGTGACGTAGCATTGGATGATCTGACCATTGTAAAGGGACCTTGCGCAGGTAAAAAAATTGTCTTGGAAAGGGCAGCTTGAAGAATGTTATGATTCTTGTGGCTATCAATACAGTTGCTCTTTTGAACCAGTGATGGTCAAGAAGGATTCACTTCCTTGTAACATTATCTGTTTTATAGGTGTGATTACACCCACACCAGGCACAAACATCACCACACCTTCAGAAGAGACACCCATGCCGACACCCATACCAAGCACAGGTGAGTAAAGAAGACCAGCCACGGGTCAGATGCTCTTTCAGCAAGGTAAGATGAGGAGAAGAGGCAGCAGGAGATGCTCAGC
>VWZG01012358.1:0-21109 GCA_013396735.1 Grallaria varia | reverse complement strand
TGGAATCCTGGCCTGTATCAAAACTAACATGGCCAGGAGGACCAGGGCAGTGATCCTTCCCCTGTACTCTGCATTGGTGAGGCCACACCTGGAGTAGTGTGTTCAGTTCTGGGCCCCTCAGTTCAGGAAAGATATTGAGGTGCTGGAGCGGGTCCAGAGAAGAGCAACAAGGCTGGTGAAGGGACTAGAACACAAGTCCTATGGGGAGAGGCTGAGGGAGCTGGGGTTGTTTAGTCTGGAGAAGAGGAGGCTTAGAGGTGACCTCCTCACTCTCTGTAACTACCTGAAGGGAGGTTATAGCCAGGTGGGGGTTGGTCTCTTCTCCCAGGCAGTCAGCAATAGGACAAGGGGGCACGGGCTTAAGCTCTGCCAGGGGAAATTTAAGTTGTATAGTAGAAAAAATGCTTTACAGAGAGAGTAATCAGGCATTTGAATGGCCTGCCTGGAGAGGTGGTAGATTCACTGTCCCTGGAGGTTTGTAAACTGAGATTGGATGTGGCACTGAGTGCCGTGATCTAGTAAACCGACTGGAGTTGGACCTGATGGTCTCTGAGGTCTTTTCCAATCCAATCAATTCTATGATTCCATGATTCATCCTCCTCCTTTTCTATACATCGTAATCTTGGAACTAGGCCTGTAGGTTGTGCGGGCTCCCTTATCCACGTCTTTTTTTTACTTACAGGGGCAATGATAATTCCAGGGTTTGTAGTCTGGTTCCATATCTCAATCGTATCCTCGACTTCAGGTTCCATAAATTGGGTTACCGGTGAAGTGGTTTGAGTCACTGATGACATAGTCCAAGTCTCTGTTGGCACAGTTTGAGTCTCTGATAACATAGTCCAAATCTCTGTTGGCACATTTTGAGTCACTGATGGAGTGGTTTGAGTTGCTGCGTCAGCCTGAACCTTTTGAAAGTGGTCTACTGCTGCTCAATAAACACTAGCCAGGCCCCAGTACAAAGCACGGAATTACATATTTGGATCCTGATGTAGAAAACACCCTTCTATCAACTGATGGGTCATCACATAAGGATCCAACACTTCATCTGGTGTGAAATTCCAATTAATGGGAGGTGCTACTTGCTCTACCAATTTGCCAAAATTTTCCCATGCTCCTCGCCACCCAGAGATTGGCCTTTTCAGAGTCCTTCCCAGAGTTCCAGTGAACCCTCTTGGCATTCGTCTTTTCATAGAACGAGGAAAACAATACAACACCACCCTCCCAACTTTGAATAACACGTTCATGGCCTTCACCACTAATATGATTGTTAGCCCACAATCTGAGAAAGAATTGATGCCAAGTTTAGCCCTGAGCATTTGCATTACCAAACCTTTGATATCAGCTGTAGGGAAAGAGAGGTATTTACTCCAAGGGAAGGAAGCACCCTCACCCTGTTGTCTCCGCTGGGGGTTTGCAGTAGAGAACATAGAATCCTCCACACTGGGTACAAAAAGGGTTAAAACCAAGAAAAGGGTTAATAACATGGGCATTGTTTATATTCTCTCCTCTGTGTTCTCAAACAAAACAGGAGTTTATATAAACAACCTCTTTTTTGGCAGGTCTCCCGGTAATGTTCTTAAACAATGTCTGATGTTTACAAAACAACCAACTTCTGGCCACTTTCCCGAACACTGTACCAAAACAGTAGGTGATGTTTATATGAACTTGGCTGTCTTCCCAGGCAGTATTCCAAAACAAACCAGGTAAACCAAAACAAGCCCCATGTTGGGTGCCAATGAAAATATAAAACCACTCTTAGACAATATATGTTTCTACAGATAGCTATATAAGATTTGCTTAAGAATTTTTAAAATTAATCTGGAAAATTTGTTGATTTTCTGAACTTCTGGGATTCTGTGTATGACACTTTTTTTCCTAACACAGAGGTAACAGTGGCTTTTTCTTTCCCTCTGCTGATTTCTGATTCACTCATGCACCTTCCCTCATAACAATTTAAAGCAGGGCCAACAAAAGATGCTTTGCCGTATGCTGAATCTGTCAAGCTTTTAACTAGTCTCTCCTCCGGTGCCCACTGAAGATGAAGTAGGTTTTGAACAAATGTGTCTCGGGGACTATTGGTTAGCTAATTTTTCATCTGAGCTTCCAGCTGTACCAGCAACCTAAGTAAGGAAAAAAGGAGGTGATTTTCAAGACAAATTCTCACTGAAATAGAATAAGCAATGCAGTGTTTGCTATTTGTCTTTCGAGATAAATTTAAGTTACCTTTACCTGTTGCTTTATTATCTGTTTGTCACTAGCAGTACAAAGGCAGAGATCTTTTAAGAACATTTTCCTTGTACTTTATAGAAATTTATGCTAAGACTGCTATTTCTGCCATAGGGAATTTCTAATTTTGAAACAGTCTTGGGACGAAAGTCATTCATAACGACTTGTCAGTGTCTAATAAACTTATAAGTAGTTACGTTTCATTATGAGATAATAAATTCATCAAATAATCCTATTCCCATGCTGCCAGTGAGCAGCTGCACAGGAAGCCAGGAGGGATCATGGACAGGACAGGTGATCTGAACTGGCCAAAGTAATATTCCATACCACAGAACATCATGCTCAGTACATAAAGTAGGGGTCCTGATTGCTGCTCAGGAACAGCCTAGGCTTCACTTGGCAGATGGTGAGCAGTTGTATTGTGCAGGAATTTGTTTTCTTGGGTTTTAATCCCATTATTATTATTATTACCTTATTTTTTTTTTTTTAACTTCATTTCAATTATTAAGCTGTTCTTATATCAACCCACTGGTTTTACATTTTTGTAATTCTCCTCCCTATCCAGGATTGGTTGGTGGAGGGAAGAGAAATGAATGGGTAATTAGCTGCCCATTGGGGTTTAAGCACTGCTCTTACTAATGCCTCCAGGTGCTGCTCTTTCTCAGCATTATTAAATCAACATTTTTTTACAGTACCCATTAAACTGGCTAAAGGATTCCTGCAAATAACCCACAAAGGATTAAAGTTCAGGGAAGACCTGACATGAGGATTTTAAGGCATAGGTGTTAAAACATTTACCATTCTGCTTTGCACTGTGTGTTTTCTTACATGCATCCTGAGATGTGAGTTTTTTGTTTTACACTGAAAGCTTTCAGAGGTTTCTTGATTTGTCATTTATTTTAAGGTGGACATCTTTCAGTTGGTTAGTCAATTAATTTGGCCTTTCACTTTCGTCTCAAAATTCTGAAAGGTCTAGTGGCTTTCACAAAAGTGAAGGTATTAGTTGTTTTTTTTTTTTTTAATTATTTTTAAATTTAAATGTTTGACTTTTTATGTGAATATTAGCAATGTGTTGTTGTATTTATCCTGTATTTAAAAGTCCTAATCACCTGTATTCCATGAGGTTATTGACCATGTTATTTTCTTCATGTTGATACACTTTCATCCAAATCCTGAGCCTTGAAATAACAGGATGTTACTCTGGAATAGAATTTGGATTCACAGGAAATTTTTCACTGTTGCTTCTCAAGCTGTACATAATCTAGACAGTTTGGGTGATTCATCTCTAGGGCTTCCTACAGCATATTTCACAAAGGCTGAAATTCAGATTTGAAAAGAAACACTTATTTCTCTCACAATCTAATGGGTAACTTCTCCTAATCTTTTGACCTTAATAAACCGTGTGCATTGTGTTCCCATGAGTTTTACTTCCTTTTTCAGACAAAATACAAGCATGATTTCTTCTATATCTGAAAAGAAGTTAGAAAATTAAACTGACTGGAGTTGGACCAAGGGTTGGACTTGATGATTTCTGAGGTCTTTTCTAACCCAATGAATTCTATGTTTCTATGAAAAGTAGAGCAAATCAGTTTCAAGGATGCTATGTCACAAAGCTGTTAGGAAATCTTTTTTTCAGTGGGAGATTTTCTATTGTGAACCAACAGTTTCTCTCTTTGAGGTTAAGGAATTTAAATGAAGAGATCACATCAACCTAGCTTTTAGCAAAGTAGGAGATAGTATCAGACTGAATTCATGTGTACACACATAATGTAGCATACTTCATTCTATACAAATAATGAAAATGAGTGGAAATAAGTATAAATTTGAGAAGCAGTTCAGAAATAAGTCAACTATTTAAAACTAAATATGTTCGTGAGTGTCTCTGCTAGGCAGGGATATATATTCTTTTTCTAATCATCTAACCATTACTTTTCTAATTCTTCATAGCTTTCCAAATGGCTCAGATTATGATTCAGAACATCCTAAATTAATAATGGTAGCAAACTATATGTCTTACAGAACACTTACAGGTCTAAAGGTAATGATTGGAGTGTGCTATTTCTAGCTTTTAAATATTTAGCATGCAAATCCCATATAAAGATAATAAAGGTTATGTATCATTTTGAAGAGTGATGTAAACTGTACAATCAATTCAATAAGAAGATGTTGGTTATAAATTTGCTTAACAAACTGAGTGAAAAATAGGTTGAATTCACCGGTATGGTAGATTTGTGCTTTCTTTGGATTTTTAGCTGTTGGGAGTAAAATTCATTTGTATGTAGGTGGCAGGTTATGTGTTCCTGTTATTGATTTCATATTTATATCTTGCTGAACACTTCCTGATTCTTGCCTCTTTAATGGCTTTGATGGAAAAGGCTCTTTACTGCTGTTACTGTGTGTGACATACCTCGAAACACAGGGCTGGGAGAAACTGCTGGTTGTACAATGCCAGTTCACTTTGATAAAGAGTCCAAGTTGAAATGTGTACACTTCTCAAGACCGTCACCTGAAGACCAGGGAAACTGCCACAGTAAATGGGGTTAGGCATTGTCTGGGAATTAACTACCTCATACACAGCTAGTGTTTCTAGAACCGTAGTAGTATCCATTTTTGCAGCTGAATTGTCAAGTCACTTGGCTAATTGTAATTATTTTTCTTCATGACTTTTAGCACTTTTATTATCTGTCCAGAGAAGAATTAGTGCTCATGCTTTATGGATTGCAAAGATGAAGTAGAAGATATGAAGGGTGTAAAGTTAAAATGCAGTAAATACCTAAAAACAAAGCAAGCTGGGTAAATGTGAAAAACTTCCAGGTTTAGGTTAAGAGGTAGTTCTAAAAGCCAAACATTCCTAAACTATTTTTTTTTTTTTAACAATATAGCTATCATCCAATACATATAATGTAATGTCTCTTTTGAGTTGCAAAACAACAATATTCACAGAAAACATGGCAACAATAATTAAGGGGAATAAATGTGTTTCTACACTTAATCTCATTTCTCCTAGTTTGGGGCCTTGTCAAATTCAGTCAGCCTGGTAGCATTCTCACTCTTTTCTGATTATATTCTTGTCATAAAAAGCACATCAATAATTAAACCATTAATTAAAACAAATCTCTGAAATCTAGACACATAACCATTCATAATAGGTTCTGATATTAGCCCATGTGTAGCCGATAAAGTACAGACAGCCATTTAAAGCAGGTTAAGCCCAGAAAAGAAGTTTTGATGGGCTGACCTTGACTGGCTGCCAGACACCCACTCAGCCACTCTTGCAGTCCTCGTTCTCATCAGATTGGTAGGAGAAATTAAGATGGAAAAGCTCTTGGGTAAAGATAAGAACAGGGAGATCACTCATCAATTGCCATCACAGACAAAACAGACTCAACTTAGGAAAAACACATTTTATTGCCACTTAAAATAGAGTTGAATTGTAAAAAACAAAACCAGAGAGATAAAAAACTTCTCCCCAACCTCCTTTTCCTCAGTCTTATGATTGTGATACTTCGCCAGCAATAATGGCAAATATGAAAAGTTTTCAAAGCCGTTTTATCTCTACCTGTGTCCTGTCAGTAACATACTAATGGTAAAACTCTTTGGCTGATTCATTCCCCAGCTCCTCAAGGGACAGGGGTTGTGGTCAACACACAACAGGTCCTCTCTGCTGCTGCTTCCTTCTCTCACTTTCTCGCTACAGGTCTCTGCAGCTGCTCTATTTGTATCGATTAACCAAAACCACTCAGTGCTGGTTCACTTTGCTGCTGTACTTTAGAATAATGAATAACTGAGATCTGGTACCTCACCAGTTGTCTGTGGTGGCATCCAGTATTTCGTCATACAAGGATTGGCTTCAATGCCTCTTTAATACCTTTTGCTCTGTTCTGAAGCAAGTGGACTTAAAATCATAGTTTTCATAGTTTGAGTGAAACCATCCACACTATTATAACTGTAAATATATTGTTCTTTTGCTGGCAAATACTTTCTTTTCAAAGGTTTATAAGCTAGTCATTAACACAACATCTAAGGAAATTTAGTATTCATATCTTGAATGTAGTAATAGTATATTATTCTCAAGAAGAAGGGCAATGTGTTCATTAAAGATATTGAAACCTGCTAAATCATTATTAAAATTTTATGTCTTAACATGTAAGACTGTGCTGTGTTATGAAGATAACAGAAAAAAAGGCTAGACATGCTTCACTTGAATTTCAAGAAATAATATCAACATGCAGTTACGAAGTGAGCATCTGGGATTCATTCTTTTCTCTCCTGAGTGTGTATTTTTGTTGCTACTCTAAAGACAGATCCTCAGCAGGTGTGAAGTGTCATAGGTCTGATGTCAGTAGATATTTGGAAGCTTGTGGTAGTGACGGTATCTTGTAGAAGTGAAGGTATGCTGCTGGTCTGGTTTTACAGATCTGCTCTGCTTTCCCGGATGTATTCCACAGTCTCACAGACAATGGACAGGAACTGCTGAGCCTTCCAGCTCACTTCAGACTAGCACTCCTGGCAGTATTCTGTTTTGGTAACACTTTCTCATTAAATACCCATTATATATGTATAGCTTCTAGCACTTCAAAATTTTATTTATTTATTTATTTTTTTTTTTTACTGTGACTGAGAAATAATCCAAAACCTTGTATAATTCATACATTGAGTAAACAGTACACCAGTGACTCCTTGGAATGAGTGAGTTGTAAGCACAAGCTGAAAATCTCCATTGGGAATTTTATATTTAGAATTAAAAGATGCCATATAGTTGTAGGAAAAAGAAACTCCTCACAAACAGCTTTTGTATGCCTTGTTTCAGGTGTCTTTTTTCTTTGTCTGTGTTTTTGTGAGTAACCTTGTTTTTACCACTTTTCTCTGTCCAGATGCTGCAAAACAATTTCATATTTACTGACTCATGACAATGCCTATTAACTTCTGCATAATTTACATCTAATCATACAACTGGCTTAGCGAATAAGTGAAGATGACTTTTAGGATATCTGTTTAGTCCTTAGTGGCTATCTGCTCAAATCACAGAGCCACAATACCAGATAGCTCCTGTCAGGCCCTGCACAGGAGAGGTCCAGATCGAGAATAGCAGGGGTGTTATAGATCAGGACCAAAATGCGTTCACAGAGCTCTGCAGGAAAGTTTGTGTAGCATCTGCTAGTGCCTTGTCGGGCATTTTTAACCACTTCTGTCAGTCCCTTACTTGAACAAATACAGTAGAAATTCACTCCAAGACTCAGAAAACCTCTATCAATCCATCAAAGAGAAGAGAAACTTAAGTTCAAAAGCAAAGTTAAAGACTTACATTTCAGGAACACAAGCAGAGATTATTAGGGAAAGGAGGAAAAAAAAAAATATATGGATTGAACATGCTGTCTGAGGCTGTTGCAGTTTTTCCTCCCAGTAATGGGTGGGGTTTAATTTAAAAAGTGAGATTAGGAGTGTAGGTTTAAAAAAACCCCCAACAACAGTTGTGTTTTGCATCTTCATTGGTGTCTACAGCAATAGCACTTGCGATTAGATTATTACATAATTTGCCTAATGTGTTGTATGTTCTTGGTGTCTTTTTTTTTTTTTTTTCTTTTTCCAAATGTGGTCCTTACTTTAAAATTAATTGAAAAATGAAATATTTGACAGGGTTATACAATACTATGTAAAAGATTAAGAAGTTTAGAAAAGAGATTGAAGTCACAGATGAGGAGAGCCACAGAACTGTTACAGTGTTATATGCATCTTGGTTGCTGAAACACTCTGGAAAAGAAAGATGAAAGGTTGTGATTTTTCACATTCTTATGAATGGGGACACACATTTATCTTCCATCATAGTTAAAGACAGTATTGCATCTTGGAGGACTTTTTCTTTCTTTTTGATGAAGTGAAGACAGAAGTAACAGACATGCTAACAAGTGCAGAACTTGGAGTAGAACATGCCTAGACAGAATTATTCTGAAAAAGATGCTGCAATGTATATAAACTTTTGGATTCACACATGTAATTAATACAGTAACTAATTTTGAAATACTGTGGCCAGCTGATGAAAGGTAAGTACAACTGACTAAAACTTGGTGTAAGATATTCCAGTCCTATGGGATTACAAACCCTGATGATTAAAGAGAATACAGTTCTTGTTAATTTACATTTTCCCTACATAGCAAAAGAATGGATATGTTTGTATTAGTGTTTGTGTTGATTATTGATCTATATGTGCCTTTCTTTTAATTGGAATAATTGGTTCTTTACTCTTAGTGGGGAAGGAGAGGCTTAGTATTAATTCCTGACCTCCAAGAAAATAAGTTCCATTTTCAGGTGCATCCTCAGAGTGCTACTGTGTGACAGTATGTATGAAAGCAACTGATGTAAATTTTGGGCCTGTGAGAGGCTTGTGCATTTATGAAAACCATTTCTGATGGGCCTTGTTAGCTGCTCAGTATAATAAACATTTTCCTCAGTAAAAAAATCAGATGTTATGAATTACTGCAGCCCAGATGGAATAGGAAGCAAAGACTGAGACAGTAGCTGTACAGGCTGTGGAAAGACTGGTGTAAAGAAGAAGATCATTAACCAGGATGTTAAGAAGGCAGTCCAGGTAAACAGTAGGATGTAGATGGTCTAATCATTAACAGCGCTGTGTGGGAGTATCTGTGGAAAGAGTTGGTCTGCTTCAGTGTTCCCTTAAAGAAAATGAACTGGTGACCCTGACGATAGTAGAGCAAAAGCTGAAAAAATACTGCGAGGTGCAAGAATAAGTGTGAAGTTGTGTGAGTCTTGAGACTGTTCTGAACTGTTACCAGTAGTTCCTGAAATTTACAGAGAGTGACACGTTGTAGATCCTTCTACATTTTTGCAACTGCTTCTGTTTTTTTATTATGTTATTTTGAATGATTCTGGGATATTTCAAGCTGGTCTGTCTTTAAAGAAAAAAGAAAAGAGCAAATATTGTAGTGGAAGACCGCAATTACTGAAAAAAACATGAGCTACTAAAGTTTTTAACACATGATTGCAAAATATGTTGGTAGAATCATCCGTTTGGTTCTCACACTTAACTTGCAACTGGAAGATTTTTCCCTGGGGATATTTTTCCACTGATCATAAGGCATATTTCTAAATGTTTGCCTTTCTTTCTGTACCATTTGTGTCTGCAAACAATTAGAAGCAAAGCATGATAGTAGATAACGCAAGCTACATGCAATAACTTGGTTTAGTCCAAGATGACATTGTAGGTCCCCTTCTTTGTGAGTGTAAATTAGTTAAGAAGTTTATGCCATTTAAAGTAAATAACAATTAGATAGAACTGTGGATAAGAAAAAGACAAAATACAGACTCTGTGGTTGTGGTGCAAAGGTTAAATGAGAGGAGGATCTGAGTGTGATAGTAGAATTTCATCAACCAGTAAAAATTCTAGACTGCTTTGGTAACTATATAAATCATAACATGGGAACTCTGTATGTAATTCTGAATGTGGCGGGCTTCAAATTACATAGCAGTGATATTCTTACATTACACTTCAGCCTAAGAACTGAAAAAAATCCCTAAACAAACCCTGTAAATAAACAGAATGGTTTTTTTCCCTACCTCACATACTGTAGGCATGACTTTTCATTTTTGAGTTTTCTTTCAGTTGGGAAGCATTGTACTAATAGCTTGAAAAAGCAGAGCAAAATGCTTAAAATGATATGACAATGATTTGTAAATTTGTTGTCAACTGGGTAAGTAAGGATCTGGGTCTTATTTTAAAAAATATATATATATACTCTGTGAACTGTAAAGATTTGAGAGGAAAAAGCCTCATTATGCTCTATAAGCTAGATATGAATTTTAGGCACTTTTAAAAGGGAGTGAAATGGCTCTTTTTGACTAATAAAAAGAGCTCAAATCAAATGAATGCAAAAGAAAAGATTGGAATGCACTCAAGTGGCAGTAAAACATTATTTCCGCCACTTAGAATAAGACCTTTAGTATTTTAATCTACCATAGATTTATTCACAGTCACTAATCTCAAAAGTCCATCTGTTATTTACAGTTTTGGAGCTATGTCACTATTCACTATGAACTTTTTGGTAACCTCTATGATGGTATAAGAATCTATAAAGTTAATTAACATAGCGATAACTAAGATTTTCAGTATGTTTTGTTCAAAAATATCACTAAGCCATGCTTTAATTAAATTAGCTGTAGATACAAACAGAGTTGGTATGGGTTCAGGTACCATTCATGGGAATAGATTTGAAATCCTCCCCTCAAAAAAAAACAGGTTTTGCAACTTCATTGACATTAGCATTATATAAATCAGTGTGAAAACAGATTGTACTGGTTCCTTTGGTGTTTTTTCAAGAGGGAAAAAAACAAACCAGAAGTTATTAAGGAGTACTGGCTTTCATAACTTAAACCTTGGAACTGTGTCTCTAAGAATGCAAATTATGAACTGGCCATTAAGTTTACCTAAGACAACAGTTTCTAACCATTGGAGATAGGATTGACAAGGCTTCTGATTCTGATAAATATAGGGAAAACAAACCTCTAGCCAGCTTTTGGTGAAACCTGAGCAGTTTATGAATTACATATCGTGCAGTTGTTTGGAATTGCAAAGCCCTGATTTTCATGACTTGGGTTTTCCTCTACTTCCAAGCAAGTAAATTTGCATTACAGGGACAAATTGTAGGCCATTAGTGTAATTTGCAGAGACAATCAATTACCTAGTCCTTCCATCTGCACCTTTTCCTTCTCTGAACAGAAAGATGTATTTACATCCTCATTTTTTAAAAAAATCCATTCTTATATTGGGAGAAAAAATACAAATGTTATCTCTTAAATCAGAGCACATCATTAGATCAGAATAAGACTTGCAAACTCAGAGCCTCTACCAGCAGAAATCAATGTACAAAAGCCATGAAGAAGAGAAGTCCTAAGTAAGGAGTGTAATTAGATAAATGTTGCCTGTAAAAATTCTGAAATCTTTGTGTGAAATGAACCAAAGCAATTAAGAGCCTGGAGAGTAAATCTGGAACATGAGGACTGTGAGTTTATATGAGGATACGAGAGAAGATGAATAGGTGTAGGTGGAAGTTATTGGTGTGTCGTGGTCGTGTCTGTGCAAGTGTCTCTGAGTGTGGCATTGATGTTTTCTGGCATTGGCCCATATTGGTCTGGATTAACACACGATCAGAGTGCTTCTTGGCATGGATTTGGCCTCTGCCATCCAAAGTCCTCCCAGCACCCTCCTTGAGTATGATTCAGCAGTTAAAATGCTCTCAATTCCTAGAATAGATAAGGCTATGCTGTTTGGGCATGCTCCTTCTGGCGTGGCTCTACAATTGTGGTAGTTTAAATTTTAGGCTTTGGCTAGGTTTGTTGGGTTTTTAGGCCTTCCTGGGAAACAAGTCAGGTGACATACATTGACCAATAAGAGGTATTCCCTACTGTCTCACATCACATGGGATAGAAGAGTGAGGGAGTAAGTTCTGGGACGCACTCTCTTCGGGCACTGTCTCTTTGGTCCGTCTCTTCAGTGCAGTCTCTCCTCCGGCCGGGGCAGGCTCTCACTGGGCTTGGTTCTGGTGGTGTGGGAGAAGGATCGCAGCTCCGGGCTGGACGCTTCTGTATTTGGATAATATAGTGCCTTATCTGTTTTCCTTGGGTGTCTATGTCTATAGTACCTATATAGTACCATTTGAGTTACCTCTCTTTCCCTGTATTTGCCTGGTATTCGTGTTGTGTGCATATAGTGCTAAGTTCCCTTTTCCTCCTCAGTAAATAAATATATATATCTGTTCCCCTATAGTTTGAAGCTTTTAAGTTTTCTCTCCTTCCCCTCAGCTTTTTTGCCGTTTTTCTCCCTTTGCGGGGGTTTGGGGGAGGGAAAACTGTGCTGGTCCTGGGGAGCTCTGCGTGGTGTTGCCTTGTTTTGGTTTTGCCCAGGGTCAAACTTCTACAGTAACCATCCCAGCAGGCCTTCTGCCGTTCTGCAGGGCATGCCGGGTGAACCTTTGGCATCATGCTGTACAAAACCCACTTCTATGAAAGGCTATGAAATAATTTGGTGATTTTTCATGGTTGAAAAGCAAAAAACCAGAGTCTTTGTATTGAGGAGGCCAGGAGATGACCACCCTTTTTACAGTCTGCAAGAAACTGAGTGACAAATGGAGCTGAGGTCTGACTAGACCTCTCTTCTTCATCTGTCACTACCTATGCCAAGACTGGCTTGCCCCCTTTGCCAAGACTGATGATCAGACCCTTCCACACACTAAGGAGGGCAGGCTACACATGTGCCTGCACCTTTCCTAGAGGCTTGGAACCTTCACCTGGGAGATTTTCCCAGACCCTGCCATTGGGCATGAGTTTAGGATATTTCCTCCTCCAAAGGACCATGCCAGCCCAGGGTATAGAATCTGAGAGAGGTCCTTGACCATTCTTCTGCCTTTGTCATTAATGTCATTTATCCTGGTGGCAGTCTGGCCTTTTCCCTCAACTTGAGAGACAATCATATTCTTTACTCATAAGGAGCTGTGTTTTGGGATCTGTAAAAGGGAGACACTATCTAAGGGTCTGGAACAGCCAGCATTATGGATTGCGATTTCTGTGAGGGAAAGGCTGTTAAGAGTTCCTCAAGTAAGTCTGCCTTGAGTACTTTTGCATAGATGGCAGCATCAGCTAAGGGGAATTTCTACTAGACATGGTCCAGAGTAGGGCCTCCTTTTCTGCTGGTTATGGAGGTTTTCTCCTGTTAATTAGGGTAGCCAAGGAGGTTTGAGAACACAAGGCATCTAGTCAGAGATGGAGACAAACAAAGCCTTGGAAAAGTCAGATTTTTTTCATGTATAGCAGCAGTATTTGATACTGTCTATCCAACAGAGGTGAGTAACCTCGATAGGCCTTGGCATGGGGTACATTACTAAATGTATGTAGGGTATACAGATGTGTGGCTTTTGTGAAAAGTAAGAGGGGAGCTGACACGTATGTGATGCTGAAGATACGTGTGGCTGAAAAAAAAGGCCGAGGTGTATTTATGGTAGGTCTGTTTCCAACCGGAAAAAAGGTCCATTTTGTTTTGAGAGAAAGTTCGATAGGGTAGATATGGGCTGTTTCACATCAGTAGGTCTTAGTGACCAGCCACCGTTCATTGCTGTGTTTAATTTGCATCTGTAAAGCCTGGGTTCTTTGTTCTTCTGCAGTCTTAGAAGTCAGGTTGGCTGCTGGACTGTGTGGTAAAGGTCCCTGTGCTGCTGCGGGTTTTACTGGTAGGAGAGCTCATCCGAGGTCTCTGTGTGCAGGATGCAGCAGACTGTGATGCTCACTATGGCAGTGGGATACTGGTGCCAAGTCTGTCCCTTGGTACCTAGTACTTGAAGTTCTTCTGTGGGTCTTCATAGTTTAAATTGTTTGTACTTTGCCCTGTTGTGTAGCAGGTATAGATGGCAGGGAGATGCAGAATCACAGCTTACTGTTGTGCTAAAGCAAACTCCTGATAAGGTATGAATCCAACTCAAAAAAGCTGTGAGCCATACTGTTCCAGGGTTTCATCAGAGAAAGCAAGACTTCCGTCTTGTATTGTTTGTTGTCTTCAGAGTAGATTTTGATCATGAGACAATCAAACATCCTGCAGTATTTTCTGACTTACAGTGAGATAGAACAAATTGCCAAGCTTTTTTTTTTTTTTAAAAAAAAAAGTACAACCTCTCCCTTTTATTTCTTCAACATTAAAAAAAGAAAATACTGACACAACTTTTTAATAGTCCAAATCAATTTTGTTTTCTTTCATCTCGGTTCTAAATGTAGTACAGAGAATTTAACAGCATTTTAAGGAGTTCACATTTACAAAAAGTGACAATGGATATAAAAAAAATGGAAACTAAAAGCTAATATTAATGGCATTAAGGCATACTAAGCAAGGTTGGTGATGATACTAAGCTGGGAGGAGCTCTTGACACCCTTGAGGGGAGAGAGGCCCTGCAGAGAGAGCTCAACAAATTAGAGAGGTGGGAAATTGCCAGCTGTATGAAATTTTGCAAGGACAAGTGCCCAATTCTTCACCTTGGATGGGGCGACCCTGGATGTGTGGACAGACTGGGGGATGAAAGGCTGGAGAGCAGCTCTGCAGAAAGGGCCCTGGGGATGCTGGTCCGTGGCCAGTTGAATGTGAGTCAGCAGTGCCCTGGCAGCCAGGAGGGCCAACCCTGACCTGGGGGCATCAGGCACAGCATCGCCAGCCCAGAGAGGGAGGGGGTTGTCCTGCTCTGCTCTGCACTGGGGCGGCTTCACCTGTAATATTGGGGCAGTTTTGGGGCACTGCAATATAAAAAAGACATTAAGCCACTAGAGAGTGTCCAAAGGAGGGCTATGAGGATGTGAAGACCTTGAGGGGAAGCATGTGAGGAGGGACTGAGGTCTCTTGGTGTGTTCAGCTGGAGAAGAGGAGACTGAGGGGAGACCTCACTGCAGTCACAACTTCCTTGTGAGGGGCAGAGTAGGGGCAGGCACTGATCTCTGCTCTGTGACCAGTGACAGGACCCGAGGGAATGGCCTGAAGTTGTGTCAGGGGAGGTTTAGGCTGGATATCAGGAAAAGGTTTTACCCCCCAGAGGGTGGTTGACACTGAACAGGCTCCCCAGGGAGGTGGTCACAGCACCAAGCCTGTGTGAGTTCCGGAAGTGTTTGGACAGGCACATGGTGGGATTCTTAGGGGTGTCCTATGCAAGGCTGGGAGATGGACTTTGATGATCCTTGTGGGTCCCTTCCAATTCAGCATATTCTGTGTTTCTGTAAGTTTAAAGAAATGTAAAGGTAATGTTTAAAAGAGAAAACATTTCTTTTTTCTTGTGAGATGGATATTTAAAAGTTAAGTATAAACAGTACTTGCTGCAGAGCTCGTATTTTTTCTATAGTTTATTCATCATGGTGATAGTGTGTTTCTTTGACTAAATACAGAAAGTCAATACAATAAAACTAGTTTCTCTGTTTTCAATGAAATGTCTTTCTCTGACCTTGTATTCAGAGGGAAAATAGGATATAATGAAGGCCACATAGACATGTTGCCAGTTGACTTTTAAATGGTAGAAAAATAGAAATAACGCATAATTTAACATTTAAGAACACAGAAACTTATTAGCCGTTTTGGTGCTGGTTCTCCCATAGATTTGGAATGTTACCACATATCCAGATCTTGCAATGCAGCATCATTTTAGAAATTCCTAGCTCAGCACCAAGCAGACTCCTCAGGAAAATCACATGCTGATATACTAGTTTAGCCCCTGTACATATTATGATACTATTTCTGCCTCTCAGCAGGTTAATTAGCTTGGGAATGGCAGAGTGCTTTTAATTTTCCTCTCTAAAATTACTTTCTTTAAAGTTGGTTTTGCTATTTCTGTGCATGGCTTTCATGTAACCTTAATGCTGTTGTTTTCATGTTTTCCCATCAATAATTTGAGCTCAATTCCAATCATCTTATCAGGGAAACACTTAGGTCTAGATATTTTTTAAGGATTCTACAGATTATATATAATCTGTCACCACCCTCTGGGCATTTTTGGGATGATCAAGTGTCAGTTGGGCAATGTGTCTGCTGACCTATGAAGATTCTTTAACAGAATCTCTTTGGACATATTTCTCTTCAGAAACCCCACTGAAAATTTGGTATCTGAGAATTGCTATGATCTGTTGACTTTGTTACACAGCCTCATGATTGCATCTAATGATTTGTTTTCATTATTCCTGAATGAGGGCCATAATTTATAAGATTTTTGACATTAAATATAAAGTATAGAATTAATTATTAACATTTAAATGACAGTTTAGCTGCAAGTAGACAGGGCTTTACATTTCTCTGTGAGTTTAATTTTGTTCTCAGTAGGTAATACTTATTGAGCAAACTTAGTGTCTAGTGAAACTTTTCACATGTGTATTTGTAGTAACTGCTTAATTTGGATCCCTAGTGATTAAGAAAATTTTTCCGTCAACAGCCCAAACAGTATGAAACTATAAA
Source organism: Grallaria varia (assembly GCA_013396735.1). NCBI lineage: Eukaryota > Metazoa > Chordata > Aves > Passeriformes > Formicariidae > Grallaria > Grallaria varia. The sequence goes on along the minus strand of VWZG01012358.1, from coordinate 4,905 downwards.
TCAGTGATTTTTAAATTTGTGACCATATTTAGACAAAACAATAGATGAAATAAGGCAAGTGTAGTACTACACTTCTTTAATAAGAAAGACATTAATTTCATAAGTAATGCAACTGAAAATGTATCAGTGCTTAGACTAGCAAATAGCCAAATAATTACTTTAAAGAATGGAGGCATAATAGTATTTAACATGGAATAGAAGTAATGAAGTTAAGGTGATTAAGGACATTGAGACACTGGCACAGGCTGACCAGAGAAGCTGTGGGTGTCCCACCCCTGGAAGTGTTCAAGGCCAGGCTGGATGGAGCTCTGAGCAACCTGCTCTAGATGCCAGGTGATTGGAACTAGATGATCTTTAAGATCCCTTCCAACCCAAAGCATGCTATGATTCTGTAATTAAGTGCTGACATTTTTAGTATATTAAAAATTGGGGAATGTGCATTAATATCCTAGACATATTTCTTTAAATAGTTAATAGATGGTAATATTGGTTTATATTTTTTTCCATGAAAATAATGCGGGAAGCTTAACATGTGAACATACACTTATAAACTTAGCAAATGAGTTTATGGTGGCACCTATTTATTGTTTAGGTAACATCTGTGTTCATTCTAAGTAAAATTACAGTTTCTAAGGGGCTACTTAACTTTTACTCACAAATATTTGTCCTTTTTGCATCTTTGTAGCCCAAATTGTGTTCTCAAAGACAAGGGGGCTCACTTATTTCAGTATTATACAAACAGAAATGAATCCCAACACAGAGGTTAGGAAATAAATCTGCAAACTGTTCTAACAGATGGTGAATTTGCCAATGTCACTAATTTAGGAATAGCTACAAGTATGCTGGGATACGAAGTGGAATTCAATACCATTTTGACAAACTCAGAATGGCTCTTCCCTCAAGCGGTCTTGAGGAAGCCTTAACTATGAGGAAAGACTGAACAGCTTGGGGATGTTTAACTGTGAGATATGTAGACTGGGGTATAAGGATGACAGTCTTCAAATACTGCAAAGGGTCTTGCCAAGCAGTAATTCTCTTCTATAAGATTGAACAGCAGGAATTAGGACTTTAACAGAAATCTTTAAGGATAATCTGTAAGGATAAATGATGAGGTTATAGGACATCCTGTATTGAAGTAGTCTTAGTGTTGTGATTCTGAGCAGAATGCTCCCTTATGCAAATGATTATTTGTTTTCCTCTATCATGGTATGTGAGGAAGTGAACACTGAGTAGTGAAATCTTGTCCTATTTGCATTCTCTATACCTCTTACAGCTTATCTGTGACTGCGTTGTTGGTTCTCTTGGAATTCTGTGTACTGCAGTGAGAAGCTGTACAGATGAAGTATAACGAAATGTTTCTTTTAGCTGGTATCATCAATTATATGTGGTATATTGTTGGGGAAGGGCCTCGATCTTCACGCTACGCCGGACGGAAGAAAGAAGCAAAGATTTCTATAGTTTAAAGCATTTGGTTTATTACAGGTTTTCAAGGGACTGGACAGTTTTAAATCTTCTGGGATTTTTCAGGTTTCTCTTTGTGACGTTGAAAGGACTGTTGCCGGTTAAAAGTTGGGGTGTTTATCTCAGGTTATTTTGGGTTCTATAACAATTCTCATTTGTTATAATTGTTCTAAGATGGTGTCCCCTCCTGCCTCATGGCAAGGCCTCACTGCTGATGGGCTGAATTTTGTTGCAGTGACGACCTACCATTCAAGGCAAACTCCCCCCTGTTTCTTCCCTATATGGTTTGTACCTCCCCTTGTTCTACTTATAAGGGTTGCTCCTCCCGTGGACCACCCACAGACCACCTCCTTTCTAGCAGGTTCCACCCTGACACTAAGTCTGGTGCTCCCCTGAATAAAGGCCATTTTGCTTCACCCCTACTTGCAAAGTGGTTGGTCCTTCTTTCCTTCAGGGCTTGTTCTTGTTGGAATGAACCCTCCTCCAATAGCATGTTTTAAAGAATGCCCAGAGATACAATGACAAACTAATTTTGAGAATTGTATTGTCACCTACAGGTAGCTGGGTTTGACCATGAAAATTTTTCTCTTTCAAAAACTGTGAACCTTCTGAGGCATTAATTCCTGAAATAGTTATACAGACCTCAGCAAGCTTTAGTAATTAGAATGTTTTTTTTTTCAAGTAGCAGGGAAGGTAATGGAAAGTTAATTCAGTCTTTCAGATAATTATGTGATTTGAATGCCTAGAAAATATCTGGCATGATGCATCTATATATTTAGTTTTCTTGTTGTGTTATTTGAAGGTGCTGAGTGTGAGTTGCTCTAGGCTAAAACACCAGATGTGTTGAATTTCTGTTACTTGCAACTTGCCGTCATGAATCCTTTTGTTCGGTGTGTGAAAATTTTCACCTCAACTTGAGATGTTGGTTTTTTTACTAGTCACTTTGTTACCTGTCACAAGTGAGATTTTTACCACCCCTGGGCTCTTCAGCATCCATATTTATGTCATAGGGAAGAAGGTGGAATTCTCTCTAGTGTTCATCAGAATGCCCATTCTGAACATCTGGGATTTCACAAGGACATTCCAAAGAGGGAATTAAGCAAAAGGAAAAAAGAAATCCCTGGAACTTCAGTAAGCCACTAACAGGTTTCATAAATTGATTTGCAAGGCAAAACTTGTCCTGTTGTATTGAATCCTAGCCATGTTAATGTATCGTGCTCATGTACCCTTTCTGAAACAACAAATTTTGGGTGTCAGTGTACTTGGAATTGGACAGATCTAAGTAATTTCTAACATAAGATACTCTTCAAGCGCTGAAGGTAGTTTGAAAAGCATGTAGAAATTACCAGCTACTGTTAGCAGAGAGAAGCCATTACAGCAAGAAATTAATTCATATAATGCTTGTCCTGATTATGTCAGAAGAATCTTCTCTTAACTCTCAGTAATTCTCTGCCTGTGTTGGGTTGGTTTCACCCCATAACACGGTAAGCATATTCTTATTAATGCCTTGATTTTTAATAGTGTGCATAAAGTGCAAGAGTGTGCCTGGTAGAAACATCTTTTGAATGTGTCTATCAGTCTATCAGTAAAGTGGATCTATCCTAATGAATTTAGAGGAGAAAGATACAAAGGAAAAATGCAGCCATTATACAGACACGTACTGGAACAAAACATCAGGAGGTCAGATGCTAATGCTGTCACAATAAATGACTAAAACTTAGAAATTATCAGAATTACCAACAAAGAAGGATGCAGGGGCTTGTTTTTCAAGGTTAGCCTAAAATGCAATGCATTAAGTCTTTCAGTCAAGCGCCAGTTTCTACCAGGTCTTTGCCCAGACCTACCATCTCAGACACATGACTAGAGCCCAGCCCTCAGCCTGTGGTTTGGTCCATGGATGTGTGGAGAGTTAGCCCTGTCTAAGGGCCATGCACCCAACTATTCACTCACTTCCCTTCCTCAGTGAGATGGCAGGAGAAACTAGGATGAGAAAAATTAGATGCTGAGATAAAGGCAGAGAGATCACTTAGCAAGTACTGGCACAGGCAAATCAGGCTTGACTTGAGGAAAATTATTTCAGTTTACTTGCAATTCAGTAGGTTCAGGTAGTGGGAACCCATCCCCTAACATGGCGCAGGAGATAGGATTGAATATCGGAAAAGGGGGCTGTACTTTCTACTTGGCAGTTTCTGTCTGTTGCTTCTCCTCATATGTTTTCCCAGCTCCAGGGTGGGTTACTTCAGGAAACAAATCTATCCTACTATTGTCTGCTCTGTGAACTGCAGGGGAATCTCGGCTTTGTGAAGGAGCATCTCCTCCCTTTCTTTCTGCTCTGACCTGCAGTTTGTAGCTATGTTCCCCCCGCTTCTCCTCTGCCTGTCCGTCATTTCTCCCCCGTTTTAAATATACTTTCACAGAGGTGCACCATTGACCCTGCAGTGGGTCCATTGGAGCCAGACGGAATTGGCTGTGTCCAGCAGAGTAACCCCAGGCTCTTCTCACAGAGCTACCCCTCACCAGTACCCAAACCTTGCTGTTTATGCCTAATATGGGATGTAACTGCTTTTCACCATTTAGACAGATCCAGTTAGAAGCCCATGTTATTTACTTGAGTACTGTTCTTTCTGGAAATTATGATATCACCAAGGGGTAAGGACATAGACTATTCAGGCAAACAAGAGGTTCAAGTACATTTATATATGCTGTCACTAGTGGTCTCTTTTGTTTGTGTATCTGGGTAGCTGTACACATGTAATGAAAGCTGAACTTTTTCTTGTGACAGTAATTTCAGCATTTTGTATTGAATATAACCCGTGATTTTAAAGGAACCAACCTATCACACCAGAATGAATCTTCACCTTTCTGTACTGCTTATTCTTATTTGTGCAGCTGTCCAAGCACAAGCTGTTCTCCCAGACAGTAAGTCTCCCCAGGGTTTTCTGATCTTTGTCTTAAAACCTACCACTACAAAACAGCCTGAACATTTCTCAGGCAATCCAAGACTGTGCATCTCTCGTGCTGGAAGAATCAAAGGTAGGGATGGAAATACATTATTGATTATCTAACCTCCCTCTGACAGTGCTTAAATTCTGCTTTTCGCCTGTGTGTTAACCACTTCTGCGATGCCAAAGCTGGTTTGTAGACAGCTGTCCTTCTGCTGTCACTGTTAAAAAAAAAAAAAAAAAAAAAAAAAAAAAAAAAAAAAAAAAAAAAAAAAAAAAAAACACTGTGCCCTTTTTGNCATTCTTGGAGTTGCATCATCAGGTTTTCCTACAGGTATGTGGGTGAGCAACAGGATGCTTTGTTTTGACAGGTACCACTGCTGCATTATACCCAGATTCTGTCTGTGGTGGGAGCCTTCCTCAGTGGCATTTCCTGCAGCAAATGTGCCAGGACTCCAGGTTAGTGGAGCACCATGTGTCCATATGTGTCTTAGTTTAGGGC
>VWZG01012356.1:70540-95767 GCA_013396735.1 Grallaria varia | reverse complement strand
ATAGGGTATTCTTCTTCTGTTTTCCTTAGGAATGGAAATATACTCTGAAGCAGACAGAGCATATGCTGCCAGCTTTTCAGGAGGTACATTTATCACAGGGACAGAGAACCAGTGAGTGAGGGAAGAAACCACTGAATAGTGCATGTGGGCAGTCACACACCATTGCCTCTCACAGGAGATGGAGGCTTTGTCATCTTCATATAATTGTCTTAATATGTGATGGACTGTCACTAACTTTTGGAATTACCTAGATACGAGAGATCAAAATAAAATTTCATTTTTATTTTTTCTTATGCTGAGAGTAGTGGCTGCCTCTTTGACAAGGAATTCCCTACCTCAAGAATTTAGAAACTGGCAAAATGACAAACACAGGAATAAAGAAGGAAGGTTATATTGTACCTCAGACATATTGAAGTTACAGAAGAAATCTTCCAATTTTAAAACTTTGAGAATAAAGATACTGTTATGTTTTATTAGTCTATTGTAGCTTTTCACAACTGTTTGAGTAATACTGTTTTATTAAAATATTGTTTGAATAGCTTCCTGCCAAATGCCTTAGGAAAGCTTATGAAATCTATCTTAATGTTCATTATGTTTATGGAAATTTCTTTTTATTATCTCTGAATATCTATACTTACAATTTATTCATTAATTTTTAGGTTTCTGCTGCAATTTTTAGATATTCTCCCAGAATCAAAATAATATCCTCCTCTATGTCACAGCTTGAATTGCAATGCATAGATTCTGTAAGTCTTAGCAATACAAAATCTTGTCTATCACAATACCTTTTCCTGAACAGAGCACTTCATTGACTTCAAAAGTAGTAGGTTGCCCTTCAGGTTCATATTCCACTATTGTGCAAATAAATATGGTCATTTTTTCAGTTTTAAAGTGTACTAGGTTTATTTTTATCTGACTGTTATCCAAGTTTCTTTTGCTTTAGCTTCTGAAGTATTGTTAATACTGGTTACTGATTATATATATATTCTATGCTTAATCAGTTTGGATCATTTTCCTAGATACCTAATTTTTTCTTAAGGATCTGCCTTTCCCATCATTGCTACATTCCCAGTTTTAAATGACTAATGTTTATATAAATATTAGTCTCATTTTATCTCAGTGATTAAGGCTTGCACTTTTAAATTAATATTATACGAACATCTGCCCCTATGGCTCTCACCAGGAACTCAAAGGGCCAACTGCAGGGAAAAAAAACATCTCCATTCTGTCGTGAGAAATGGGTTGTACGGGGCAAGAGATTTGCAAACCCAAAAATACTCTTCACCCCTCTCCTGTTTTTCTTCTAAATAGTGTAGTTAGTGTATATTGCCACACTTCTTTTATTCACAACAATAAAATGAATATTGTATAGAAAAACCCCAACAGGTCTCCTGGAGGTAAGTTCTAACTTTTGCTGGTTTAGTTATTGTTTGGCTCAAATGTCACCAAAATTGAGTTACGCTGTATCAGCTTTATTCAATTAAATGTTTCAGGCTGAAGAATCTTTTCCAAAAGTTTGATTAAAGACATTATTTTATGTTCTTTTTGCTTTCTGGTGATTTGTTTTGTTCTTTTGTCTTTGTCCCATTACCAGGAGGCATTTTTGAGTGTGTGGAATCTGGTCCAATGGGAGCAGAAGAATTAGCCTTCAGATTTGCTGTGAACACAATCAACAGAAACAGAACTCTTCTGCCAAACACCACATTAACCTATGACACTCAAAAGATAAATCTCTATGATAGTTTTGAAGCATCCAAAAAAGGTAACCTTTTGCAGATTTAATTTTTTTAATGAGGAATCCAGCACATGCTGATCTATGAAATATAATGGAACAGTTTTTCCTTGCTCCTGAGGGAAGATGTAGAGAGCAGTGAAATTTCTTCTGAGATATTTAAGTCTTTAAGTCTTTTCTGAAATGATGCAGCTAACTACTTTAAGCCTTTAGCTGGGGTTTACTAGCCCTAATGTTATGTTGTTAATTCTTGTGAGGTAGACTACAGTAGCTGAATTTAGAATGACAACGTTATTGATTAGATATATTGAACAGATTACATAAATTCATTTCTCCCACTTGATCTTAGATAAGAATGCAAGTCTTTATTTGTGACTGGTCAGGCTGTATCAAAATCAGTGTATTCTTCTAGTGTTAATAGCTTTGTACTTCAACTACATTTGTGCTCACAGGTGCTTGAGTTCAGAATCAAAGGCTAAAGGTTAACATAAAATGGTTCATTTTATTATGATGGCTTCAAAGCAGAGCTTTAACAATGAGGTTTAAGCATTTGACTCATTTTTGTGGTTCATTATTATGTCCATTGGTGAGCAGACAGGCAGTGAATCAAAAATAGCCTGTTTAGACCTCTTAGTAACATATACTGTTGAAGTTGAATATAGATGAAATATTAATGAGTTTTTAAAGGTACTATATGAAAGAGCAAGATGATGTTCCAAGATACTATTTAAGTGAAGAATAATGCAAATGCAACAAATATCCCTCAAAGTGCTAGAAAAATTGGCATGGGCCTGATAGAGCCAGTGCTATAATAAATCACGTGCGAAAGCATTGCATTATTCAAATCTCAGAAACAGGAGGAAAAAAAGCCCATTGAAAAGCCATCTGGTAGCTATTGCTGTTGTTAGTGATCCCATTTACTGACATTTGCATAAAGCTTGTTGATTACTCTTAGGAAGGGCAATATTAGCATAAATGTTTTTTTATCAAGCTAGTCATTTAGGCAGCATACCGAATAGCAATGGAGATCCTGTGCATATGAGAGGTTCATTTAAACCACTGGCGTTCTACAGTAATAAAAAGGTGTGCCAGCATAGTTTCTGGAATGCTCTTGAAAGATTTAGCAATATTTTCATCAGGTTGAAAATAAAGCAATTAATTTTGAATTGCTGAGGAAAGTGATGCAGCAAGGTGAGCTTTTACTATTTGTTTCCTCAGCTGTCAGGAACACTGATAGTGGAGGAACAGTATTAATTAATCAAACTCCATACTCATATCTAGTTTGGATAAGGAAGATACTTTTCATTACTTCTCTCTACCAAATAAGTTGTTTTCTTGAAAGACAGAATCCATTGTTTTTCAGAACTGCATGCTCATAAGGTTTATACCTGTCTTAGAGAACAACATAGGAGCAGGGTATGGGCTGAAATACCAGTCTTCAGCATTGCCTATTTTTCCTGCCTTCTTTTTGGCATGTCCTAACTAATATTCCACAAGATGATACTGGAGCAAAGATTAGTGATGAACAGTAGAGGTAGAGACAACCTGCATCAGAAAGTAGAGAGCTAGGCACTTGAATGCAGCAGCATCACGTCAGTGGCTCAGGGCCAGTTTTACATACTAATACAAGTGCAGAAAAACTGAGCATTTCGAGTTTCTAAGAAGGAACATTAAATTTTTTTCACTAGGAGGTAGCAATTTAATTTTAGGGAAAATGTTAGCCTTAAAATTTTACTAGTCAACATGCCTCCTTTCAGATACAGAAATTCAAATTTATATTTCAATGAAATTAATCATGTGCCTGATAGTTAACTAGAAGCTACCCAACATGAACAAATTTCTGAGTAATTAGGATCTCAGTACCAGTAGAGTTGATTGATTGAGGAAGAAGTTAACACTTAACCTAGATAAGAATACTGTCCTATATGGCCATTTTCCAAACGTAACATAATTCTGTTTTCTTGTCAGTGCTTTTTAAAAGACACACAATTGCTGGCCTTCATGACTACCACTGACCTAGAAGTGTTTATTAAACATAGTTGAGCGCTATTTAGGTGTTAAATGTTGGTATTTGTCAGTTTGCAGTGAACGCTTGGAAATGGATTCTGAAGTTGAAATGTGTAAGTGAAAGTGTTACACAGGAACAGAGCTCTGTCAGTACTACAGTTGTATTTCAGGGAGTGCCTTTTGTTTAATACGAATTGTGCAATACCTTCTGGCACACTGCCTTCTTTCCTCTCACCATTGACAGACTTCTGTCTCCTCTTCAGCCTGCGATCAGCTGTCCCTTGGGGTGGCAGCCATCTTTGGACCATCCCACAGCTCCTCAGCTAATGCTGTGCAATCCATCTGCAACGCTTTGGGTGTTCCACATATCCAGACCCGCTGGAAACATCAGGTGTCAGACAACAAGGACTCCTTCTATGTCAGCCTCTATCCAGATTTCTCTTCACTCAGCCGTGCCATCCTTGACCTTGTGCAGTTCTTCAAGTGGAAAACTGTTACTGTTGTTTATGATGACAGCACTGGTAAGGCTAAAGCATTTGTGCAGTTATACTTGTACAAAGAGAGGGAGGAGGGATGTCGCTACTCATTTCATAATTTAAGAAATCTTAACTAATTTACAAGAATTTCTGTTGGTGGGTCAGTGTATAACAAATAATGTGGATTTATTAGCATAAGTATTCACATAACTAGGCTTCAGTTGCTAAATTCGGTGTATTTGAGCTCACATGTGTCAATAGATCAGTGACACACTGTTTTCTGCAATGTCTTAACAGTTGCTAACAGCTATGTCTTTTGATTTTGTTTAAAATTTAAATTTGGAAGAAAATTGTGGTAACTTAAAGATATACTAGTACTCCCAGGGAAATAGAAGACCTAAATCCTGGTGCTGCTTCTGGCATTGATTAAGGTAAAAAACAGATGCCATATTTGTTTGGAATTTCAGTGTCTGCTTTTTCAAAAAGAACTGAAGAAAGAAATATGGGTTTAGCTGCTAGTAATTGAAACCAAAGAAAGTTTGGAGGCTTACTTTGCAGATGAATTACAAGAGTTAAAAATGAACTTCTGACTTTCCAGCAGAAACATACCAGTTTGCTGCTACCTTTCCCTTAGTCACCTTAAAATTTGTTGTGCCCTTTCGTTTAGCTGTGACAGTGACATCTTTGAAAAAAGCTGTAAAACTTAAATGCCATTTGGGGTCTAGTGGTGGTCAGAACTAAGACCTTGGTTAAGAGGAAATCTGACTGTAATGGAAGATACAAGGAAGGTACTTTTAGCCGAACAATATTTAATCTTCTTGGAATTGTTGCTAGCTTCTTCCATGTTGGTTGGTCCATCAGTAGCAGGGAAAAGAACATGATGAACCTCAAACCCCTCTAATGGTTCAGTGAACCAGAAGACTATTGCTGCCCTTCTTACACAATACTACTGGCTATCCAAATCTGGAATAAAAGAAAACAAGATCAAGAAACCATGTGTTACCTGTGAGACTATCTGTATGGAAGACTAACTCTGCTAAATAAACAGCAGTTACTCCAGCAGGACAGGACACCTGCTTACTGTTCAAGCTCATATAAGATGCATGTATTGATATCAGAAGGTGAGGAGGTAACAGAGAAAGCAGTGCATAAAAGCCTGCATAACAGATTTTTTATTTTGTGTGTTTAAAAAATGCAAGGCAGTGAAGCTTAGAGATTGCCTTCCTAAAAGTTTGTTGGCTGATATCACCAAAAGTGTTGGGTAATCAAACTTCTGATTTAAAATTTAACTTTACAGGCTTAAGGCAAGATTTTTTTCTTTTTTTTTTTTAAATCCTTTTCTTTTAAATTAATATTCTGAAATAGGAAAGGAAGTTAAAAAAAGGCCTAAAATTTTAATCTGATGATGATTGAAAGAAAGTAATTTTTGGTTCAGTGATGCATTATTGACTTAGGTTCACAAAATAGGAAATACTTCACCTTGATTAAATTAATTTTGAGGTTTATTTTTTCAAAACAAGTTACTTTTTCAACCCGTCCTTTCAGTGTGGAAATTCATATGTTTTGATACTTTGAAACTGCTTTGCTCAATATTTTCAAGTAATTCCCTTAAAAAAAAAATAAAAATCTTGTTTAATGGTCTCTCTAAACTCCATATCTACTGATATGTTGTTCACAGCCATGCTAGACCTGATTTCATAGAGTATGTTTTGAAGCCAGGAAGTAAATAGAAATAGCAATGAAGGTGGAAAAGATGTTTTTGTTGTGTGTGCTGTGACCTGCTTGATTGATTCATCACTATTGATAACATTTAAGAGAAGAAAAAAAGAACATAAGCTGTTTTTGAAAAAAAATTACATAGATTTCACAATAAATACTGAGTTTCAGTTATTAAGTTTATTTTAAAAGCATAAAGAATAAGGACAAATCCTCTATAAGTTTTTATTTCTTTCTGGAATGATCAGGCCTTTCATATTATGGTACTGGTTGTTCCTGAGGATAAACAGTAATCCCAGCTACAACACCTTTTTTTTTTTCCTTTCTTTCTTGAAATCTGTTTCTGTAGAAGAAGCAGAAAAAAGAATCAGTTTAAAAAAAGGTAATTGTCTTTATTAGTAGCATCTCCTATGGATAATTCCAGGACTTCAAAAGCAGATGACACTGCTGGGAACTCCACAGCATTGCTTGCCTTTGAAGTACCTAGAGGAACACTTCTTAGCTGTGAGAAACTGCCAGCCTTAAGTAGATTTTACATGTTAGAATTCAACTGCAAACTTGGTGGATTTTGAGGCAAGAGGTGTGAGGAGAGGAACTCAAAAGGAAGTAGTTACTTGAGCTGAGGAAGAGGTTATCTGCTGTTATAGGGTAAGACAAATGTTCAGTTGTGAACCTAGGGATGAAGCTGAATATGACAGTTTCAAGTAGAAACTGTGTTGTGTGACTTCTTGTGCCATTTAAGACTTTCTTTCAAATCCATTTAAATAAAAGCAATGAAGACAAAACATTTATCCCTGTTTATGCCCATTTCTTCCATTTGAACAGTGATTCCCTAATATGAGATGGATAATTCCCTCTCCTTTGTTTCTCTTTTAATCGCCTACATTTTATGCTCCTTTATTGAAAGGTTATTTAGGATGATAAGGCGTGCCTTATTTTGTGATGATTTTAGTGTTATGGATTTCCTTTGTCAGAATGGGCAATTCTGCAAAGGACATCCTGGTCAAGACAATAATATGTTGGTATAGCAGTTACAGTGATAATTTAATTGCTAAAACTGTTTTTTTGTTTGGGTGCAGGGCATGTCAGTTTTGCTTTATGTATTTCTATTATTACTTTATAAACACAGATGAAAGAGGAGATGATACTTTTATTATTGACAGGAAGAAAATGTAGAAAACATGTAAAATGGGTTGGGATTTTTCCCAAATTATGTGGCGCTTCCCATGTCCTAAAATCCTGGAAGAGTCTAGGTCCACTCTGAAGGAAAGCATGATTTCATTAGGTTTTTCATTTATTTATGCTTTTTAATATGTCTTTTCCTCTGTAATTGTTAGGGCTCAGTTTTATGAGTTTTCTAAGGAATTGTTAGTTTTATAATGAAGTACGGATACCTCACCCACTTCAAAGCATTCTAAAAATAATTATGTCCATGTCCTTTATTCCTTCAGTATGGGATATATCTTCTTGTGTAAACACAAATGGAAAATGCTGTGTGGTTATTTGACACTCTGCAGTCAGTAAAAGCCTGTGTTAACTCTGCTGTCATTTGCAGAGATACACTGGAGACTGATACTTCAAGTGCACACTTCAGCTGCCTCTTGACAGTGCCATTGTGTCCAACTATATGCAATCCCCCATGCTTCTCTCTTGTATGAAGACTGTGAGTGATAGCAAAGCGTTTTCCTGCTACTATGTGAGTGTAGCTGCAGTCTTCTTTAGAGGTTTTTTGTATCTTCCACTCCATAGTGTAAATGCCTTTACAACATTAATATGAGGTGTTCATGCCTGTGATGGGAAAGGGTTGGAACTAGATGATCTTCAAGATCCCTTTGATCTGAGATTGCGTGGTATGAAGGTGGTGTAGAGGAAGTCAGTCATTATTTAGAGCCCAGTTTGAAATGAGACAGAAAATTGGGAATCCCAGGCTCCCTTCACAAAAATCTAATGGATTACCACTAAGAACAGCCATTACTGTGTTGTCTCACATAACATAAATAAGTTGCCTTTAATGCACTATGGGCAGCAACTAGACCATGGCCTGAGCTTTATGATGAAGAAATGGCTACATCAGAGGAGATTAATCTATGGAGTCCAGCTCTTTCTCCTCGTACCAATCTGAACCTCAAAATAGTGTGTTGTTCTGTTTTGATCAGACCTGCCTCATGTTCAGAAGTCTGTAATGAAGAATGAAGGATCAGTTGGCACTGTAAAAAATGGAGGTTATGTCATGCTGAAGTAGGCGCAGAGGTTCTTCTAGAGGGATACGATCAACAACAGTGGAGTGAGCAAAGGTCAGGTTGAGAACAATATAATGAGAAAGAATCAAGACTGTACAAATAAGATGGAGATGAATAAACTGCAAAGGTTAATTTTATCTTGTCTCAGTAAGAAGAGATGCAGTCTTTTACAGTGGAGATATGGTAACAGAAATAAAAAAGAATATAGGATAGATAAAGGTTTTAATATTATAATAAACCCCTCTGCTATGGTAGGATTTTATGGAGTAGGTACTCTGGCACTAAGTATATGAGTCTTTTGGGAAAGAAAAAATGTGCGAGTCCCTTTTTTGTGAATCTGTTTTAGTAGTCCTGTACTTATTTTTTTTTTTCCCCACTAAATAATGGCTGCTTTCTACTTCATTCTATGATTTAGTTTCGCTTTCTTTTTTTAATATCTTAAGACTTTTTTTGTCCTGTAGTCATCTGTTGTTCAGACCAAAGAATTGTAATGAGGCTCTAAAACACATTTTTTGCTTGTCTGAAGATAAATGTTGTTTCTTGTAATAATTATACGTGGCAAAGTATATTCCTTTTGACTAGGATTTCGTGTTTAAAACAAACAAAAAACCAACAACCAAAAAGAACCACAAGCAACTGAAAAAATCCCGACCCAAAAATCTCCTAGCAGGATGTAATGGGAGGCTTGTTAATTTTTTTCCCCCCCTTAAAGTAATTTATGGTCTCTTTGTTAATTCAATGCAACTACAGTGTCCCCGGATACTAATTAAGACCTTTCATATTTACAAATTTGCTACAGTCAATTGTTTTTAAGAAAAAAAAGTGGAAAAATGGCAATATGTTCATCAGGTACATGTCTTAATGGATTTAACTGGTCTTGAAACAGTAACTTAATTTCAAATACATACTCTAATCCCTGTGTTAAAGAAAAAAAACCTAGACAAACTGTAAATAAGTTTGTGAATCTCAAGAATTAAATAAAAAAGAAAATAGAATGCAAGAATATTTAGATGATGGAGCTTTTAAATTATACTGGCACATATACGGATATCAATATATTGATACTTTTATATATCAACAGAACAAGTTGATATAAACAGGATTCTGGGTATTTTTTCTTAATTAACTTTTGTTTTGATCTTGAATGATTGAATATAAACACCAAGAATCTGTTACATCTATGAACAGAAGCCAAAGTAAAAAAAGAAAAAATTATTTCAGAAATCAAAATGTTTTATACTGGTCTTTAGTACTGAACCCTGTGCTTTAATTCAAATGAAATAAGTTGAAAGATCTACATTTGTTGATATTTTTACTCTACTATACAGGTAGTATTGATTTGTAAATAAAACTAAAATTTCTTTCATGGGACCAGCATTAAAATTATCATGTTCTCATTTCCACTGTATTTAGCATGTGGCCTCACCTTGAGTATTGTGTGAACTTCTGGCCCCCACAATTTAAAAATAGTATTAAGATACTTAAATGTGTCCAGAGGAGGGCAACTAAGCTGGTGAAAGTGCTGGAAGGCATGGTGCCCTATGAGGTGCCGCTGAAGACACTGGGCTTGTCCTGTCTGGAAGGGTGACATTGCTCTCTATAGCTTCCTGAGGAGAGAAAGAGAGGGAGGTGCTGGCCTCTTCTTCCTAATGTCCAGTGACAGGACATTTTGGAATGGCTAAGTTGCATCGGGGGAAGCTCAGACTTGACATTAAGATTTCTTTACTGAGAGGTCAAACACTGGAGCAAGCTTCTTAGAGAGGTGGTCAATGCCCCCAAACCTGTCAGTGTTTGAGGCACTTGGACAATGAACTTGCTTTAACTTGTTCAGACCTGAATGGGTCACGCAGTTGAACAAGATAATCCCTTCCAGCTGAATTATTCTATTCTACTTTTCATGTACCATGTTTCCAGATATCTTACATCTTGTGGTTTATTGTGTTTTGGTTTCCCCCCCACCTTTTTATTCTGTACTACTACTATTACTAAAGAATAGTCACTTTCTCAGTTAATACAACTTTAAACGAAGGGAAACTAAATATCTTGTGGGTGATATGGATGTGGGGTGATGGCAGGAGGGCAATATTGCTAAATGATTAAGGAAAAAAAGCTTTTAAGTGATTCAACGTAAATAGCTAGGGAGAAAATTTCTCTTTAAGGAAAATACATAGTGCACTAAAAAGACAAGAAAATACATTTAAGATACTTGAGATAACAGGCAACTGAGAAGACAAAGAGAAAATGAGAGGGTCTGAAAGGGCCTGCTTGCCTCTGCTTCTGTGTAAATGGATTTAGCAACATCTCAATTTATGTCAAAAGTTGTTCTTAATAAACACATCTATATAACTAAGGCCTGTTCCTAGCAGAATAAGAGAGAAGGAATGATGTTAGTTGAGAATGCTGTATTTGAACATTTGACAACTGATATAATAACAGTGCATTTCATCCTGATCTAGAAGAAAGACTTCAGTCTTGGTGACATATAACAGAAATTTATAAACTGACATGGCTGATGTGCAGTAGAATGTATTTCAGGTTTGAAATTTTGGTATTTTGAAGGGCAAAGTTTCTTCAAAAACAGTCAACAGGCAGAAATAAAGTGAGGTTTCTTAAAGATAATAAGGGCTACTCAGTCTGCAGTACAGTAGGAGACATCTGCTGGGAGAAGCACTGTAATTATAAAAAAGCACAAAGAGTTACTGTTATTGTGATTTGCATTGCTGTGAACCAAGATTCAAAACAATCACCAAACCATGAAAATTAAGTGGAAAAGACTTTTGTTTCCTATCCTTCTAGAATCATCTAACAAAATTAAGACAGGGTTTTAATATCAACAACTATTTCAAACTATGTGTTTACTGGGAAAAGGAGTGTAGAAGGACGCAGTTCTTACAATAGTCTTAGAAAGAGATTATAATGCATGTCAACTTTTTTTAGTATTGAAAATTTTGAATACCCATGTATAAGAGAGTCTTGTGATATTTCTGATACTGAATCAATGCTTGGGAATGGGAAAAATTATTTATTATTAGGAAAGTGCAAACCAGCAAATTACACTGAATAGGATTCAAGAAAGTGTGATTCCTAGGGTTGTCCTGTGAAGGGCCAGGAGTTGGACTTTGACGATCCTTGTAGGTCCCTTCCAATTCAGAATATTCTATGATGATTAAGTGAATATTGTTAAAACTGTAATTTCTGCCAATAGAACTGGCTGGAGTCTAAAACAAAGAGTAAATTTTTTAACAAAATTTCGTTAAAAAAACCCAACACTTACAAAGGGGAAAAGTTTTCAAACCACTTGAGCAAGAGACTTTTGTAAAACTTTAAGAATGAAGTAATCTTCCATCTGTTAACAATTACCTTTTGAGAACATTTTGATTGTAGGCAAAGTTCTAGAAGTTTGGAGAAGGTAGGCAAGCTCATATTCATCCCAACTTGGATATGTGTCTACATTTTGAAGTATATTTATCCTAGTTCCTTATGCTCACTTAACATCTAAATAACCCACCTATTACTAACAACTACTTTCCTAAATTAGATCCTGCTTAATATAGGATAGAATATAGTGAAATTGTAGTATGAATTTGTTTGTGGGGTTTTGGTGTTTTTTTTTGTTTTGTTTTGGTTGGTCGGTTTTTGTTATTGTTAGTTTGGTGTAGGGGTTTGTTTGTGGTTTTTTGTTTGTTCTTCATTTGTTTTTGTTTTTCTTAAAAGTCAGCTAAACTTCTTTTCCTGAAAACAATAAACTGTTTACTTGTAAACACTAAAAAGGTCTCAAAGTGTTAAGCAACTGTCAGGTTTCATTTATCAAGAACAAATAATGCAAATCTTCCTCCTTTGACAGGTCATTGTGCCTTGTGGGCAAAGAAAATACAGTTAATGTGATAAATACTGAGTTAAGAAAGCCATACTGTTCAAGGTGACACTTACATTCAAATCAGAGCAATAGGTTCTTTATGCAAGTGTTGTCAAATGGATACAAAAAATAACAATAAGTGTAAATAGATTGGTTATGGCTCACTGAAAAGATACACTTACAAGGTTCATTTTCTCGTAGGAAGAGTATACAAATTACATGCGCAGGTGGCAATCTCACAAGTTACAATACTGTAGAAAATATTATTTGTGTTTGAGTGTTTTAATAGTTCTCTATCAAGTGCAAGACTTCGCCACATTGTGGGTGAGCCAACAATGACATTATAAGAAAGAAAACATAACACTGAACTAAGATATATTAGCTGGGAATTTCATCTGTAAGAAATTCCCAGCTAATTCCAATTTAATCTGCATTAAAAAAGGCAGCACACCATATTACATTGCTCTTTGCAGCAGATCTCAAAAAGGATGAGGGTTCTTGAGATCAGAGTTGAAGGAAAATATGACCTGGGAGGAGACAACTATTAAGAACAGGGGAAGTGGACAAAAACCAAAGGAAACAAATACTGTATCTTCTACATTAAATAGAATAGTTAGAAACATGTTTAAAATTCTAGCAGGAAGCATTCAGTCTGTCAAAACTGTTATCTACCACTAAGGCTGACTAATGTCTCTATCAAATATGCAGAAATATTAAGTTGCAAATTAATGTTAAATTACTCCACTGACATTGATAGTGATTACCCAAACTCAATTTGTATGTATATTAGATATCAGTTAGATGAAAACTATGTCTGTATGTACTGTTGTATATTTGTACTGTTTTGACTTGTGCACATTTAGCTAGCATTTATTCTGGTTCTATGAAATGTAGAATTTACAGTAGTGGTTGTTTATGAAGGGCTAGGTGGGTCCCTTTTCTGAAAATAAATGAGTTTGCATATAAATCTTATCAGAGATACATAGTGGGGTGGGATAGCTTAGCACAGGATGTTAAATGAAACTATTCTTGTGAATTTAAATTTCTGTATTATCAATTAATAATTAGTAATTATGTGTTATTTACTGGAATAAATGGAACGAGTATCTAAAGGAGGACTATATTTGCCATGGTGAACCAAAGCAGACTTGAAGCTTCCCATGCATAAAATCTGCAAGGGCATGTAGTTCTGTTCCACATCTGTTCAGTTTCCAATTCAGACAATTATGAGAATTCTTTAGAAATCCCCAGGTCTGCTAATTCTCATTGCTCTATCATCATACTGAATTAATGATAAAACTTTAAGAAAATGTTCAAAAAATATGGTCAGAAAACAGAATAACAACAGCATCTCAAATCAGACATATTATAATTAGAGCCACATATGTAAATGCCAAATATAGTTGGAGACTAGAAAAACATGGCAAATCTACTATGTTAATAATGTTCTTTCAATTTTCAACATTTCCTTTAATTATGTTATTTTTCCTTACATTTTCACACTCTGGGTGTAAAGGTGAGGGAAGGATGGACAGGACTCTGGTTTTATTTTTTTTTCTAGTTTCTGTGTGCTGTAGCTGATAAGTACTCAGTTGGTATGAAGAAAAGTTTTCTCCATCTTGGTATGGTGATCTTCAAAACTGTTCCATAAACGGAACTTTTCTGAACTTCAACAATGCGTTGATACTCTCTTGTGAAACTGTGTGGGATGGGGTAGAGGGGTTGATTTTTCACTGCAGTGCTGCAAAGCCATTATTAGAAAAGAATTGTTTCTGGAAATAAGCTGAATTGGGATTGGCTATTTGCAACTAACTATAAAAGATATTCGCACCCATCCTCTAACGTGCTCGCTTAGCATATTTGAGGAAGACAATAAAGCTGATTATTGGCTTGCTCTTCAATTACAGCTGGTTACGCTGAAACAGCAGTAAAATGGATTTAACATTCAGATGTTAAGACCTAAGATACAGAAAAATTAGGTGATATGCAAAGTATCAGAATAGAAATATTGAATGTCTATGGAGTTAAACCTGGAGCCATGGTTTTCTTGTTCAGTGATTTTGGTTTTTTTGACACAAAGGCTAATCTCTTCTATATACTTATATAAATATATTTGTAGTCTCAACGTCAATTTTTTTTTTTTAATTCTAAAAAAAAAGGAGGGGTTTTAGTGGTTCTTTTTTTGGGGGGGTTGGAATTTGGTTTTGTTTTGTTGGTTTATGATTTAGTCTAGACACGTTGACCTTTCACAATAATGGGGTTTATATATCAAATAAATATACATACATGCATGCAATTCTCTAATTATAAATACAGTTCTCTCTTTTTTTTTTTTTTTGTTTCTTTGTTTTAGAAAGGAGCATTTTCCTCAGATATTAGTATTACTGTGGTCTAAGTCATCCTTAAGTACACCACAGGTTATATCAGCATCATTTTTTGGAAGTACAGGTCAAGGAGCGAAAAGAAGTCTCCTCAGTCTGGTGGCACATATTCCTACCATTTGCTTAATCACTTTTGATCCTAGGTTTTCCAGCAAAGTCTACTCTCTTTACCTGACTGACCAAAAATGGCTAAGGCTGCTGTAGATAAATGTTAAAGGTCTTGAGTTGGATCTTTCCATTCGTGTACAAAGTAAGGATCACCTAGTCTGGGAACTGGGCTTCCTCTCCTAATGTGCCTGGAAGGTTATAATTACTATACCTGAGAAGGCAGCTGAATCCAAAAGTGGATGTGAAAGCAAATCAGGTATCACTTCTCTGACACTGAACTTTTAAAGTTCAGGACAAATTTTGTAATGAAAGAGATTCAAATACATCACTCCTTCTTATAGGCAGTCATACAAAACTATCTGATTGTCTTGATAAATGTCCAGATGTGTGTGTCATGAAACAGCACACCTCTCAAAATGTAACCATAAGGGCAAGACTAATACTGGGAGACTGCATCATAGCCACAATTGTGGAGAGGTTTAGAGAGAGGCATAGTTCTTCATTCTAGATCTCTGGTTTAAGCAGACTATTAAGTCAGTAAATGGATTGCTGGCATCAGTGCTGTTGTTCTATACTGATGTTTCTTCTCTGTAGCAGAAGATTTAGTCTCAGTGCAGTCCAGACAATGAGTACTATGAGAACATGCTGTGCCACTTACGCAGAAGTCTGTGGGGCCAGATGGAATCCACCTGAGGATACTGAGGGACCTGGCAGAAGACCTTGTCAAGCCACTCTCCATCATTTATCATCAGTCCTCATTAATGGGGGAAATCCCAGACGATTGGAGGTCAGCAAACATGACATCCATATGCAAGAACGGTTCAAAGGAGGATATGAGGAACTACAGGTCTGCTGGCCCGACTCTGGTGCTTGGGAAGGTTATGAAACAGATAACAGCTCATCTTGAGTGCCACCACACAGTGTGTACAAGACAAAGATCAGGGGATCAGGCTTAGTCAGCAAGGGTTTAGGAAAGACAGGCCCTGTTTGACTGAACTGATCTCCTTTTATGACCAGGTGACCTGCTTAAGGATGAGGGTAAGACTTTGGATGTAGTCTACCTGGACTTCAGTAAAGCCTGTGATACTGTCTCCCACAGCATTCTTCAGGAGAAGCTGGTAGTTTATGCCGCACTCTTAGCTGGCTTAGAAACTGGCTGGATGGCTGGGCCCAGAGGGTGCTGGTGAATGGTGTTACATCCATCTGGTGACCAGTCACTAGTGGGGTTCCACAAGGCTCAGTGTTGGGGCCAGGTCTGTTTAATACTTTTATTGATGATCTGGACAAGCTGATTGAGTGCATCCTCAGTAAGTTTGCAGATGACATTAAGTTGGGTGGGGGTTTTGATCTGTTGGAGGGCAGAAAGGCTCCGTAGAGGGGTCTGGACAGGCTGGATTGATGGGCCAAGGCCAATGATACAAGGTTTAATAAGGTAGAGTGCCAGGTCCTGCACTTTGGTTACAACAGCCCCATCCTACAGGCTGGGGGCAGAGTGGCTGGGAAGTGGCCCAGTGTAAAAGGACCTGGAGGTGCTGCTTGACAGCCAGATGAACATGAGCCAGCAGTGTGCCCCTGTGACCAAGAAGGCCAACAGCATCTTTGCTTGCTCCAGAAACCATGTGGCCAGCAGGACTAAGGTAGTGATCATTCCCTTGTACTCAGCAGTGGTAAAGCTGCACTCGAGTACCATGTCCAGTTCTGTCCCCTTGCTACAAGAAAGACAGTGGGGTGACCCAAGCATGTCCAGAGAAGGGCAATGAAGATGGTGAAAGATCCAGAGAATATGTCATACAAGGAGTGACTGAGGGAGCTGGGGACCTATTTAATCTGGAGACAAGGAGGCTTGAGGGAACCTTATCAGTCTCTACAACTACTTGTAAGGAAGTTAGAGCAGGAAGGGGATCATCCACTTCTCCCAGTCAACTAGCCACAAAGTGAGAGGAAATGGCCTCATGCTTCAGGAGGGGAGGTTAAAGTTGGACATGAGGAAGAATTTCTTCACTGAAAAGATGGTTAAGAATTAGAACAGATTGCTCAGGGAAGTGGTGGAGTCACCATCCCTCGAAGTGGTCAAAGAAACAACTGGACACAGAACTTACTGTTATGGTTTAGTTGGCGTGGTGGTTTTTGGTCAAAGGTTGGACTATATGGTCTTGGAGGTCTTTTCTAAACTTAGTGTTGCTATGATTCTATTTTGTTCTGTGATTTTGGAAAAGAAACATCAGGAGAAAACTAGTTACCGAAGCTGAAACGTTTTCACGTTTTCTCTGATTACTGGCATGGCTACCATCCAATAGATAGTTATTGAAAAATATTTTCAGAAGGGAATAATGTAGCTTTTATTTGTCCTCTCATACTCAGTGATCCAGAACTGGCTTTTCAGGGTGACTAAAACTTCTTTTTTAGTGATATGCTCAAAAGAACTATATTTCCTCAAAAAAACCAACTCTTCCCCTCCCCTCAAAAATACCCAACTTGATCTTTTTTTTTTTTTTTTTTACTAACAGCATAAACTGCTGAACTGGTAACTTCTTCAAATATGTTTGTATAGCTGAAAGGCTGCCTGTGGTCAATGGAAAACTTGGAATTAATTCCTTAGCATATAACAGAATGTGTCAACATAGTTTAAGGGTGTTCTGGTTTATAAACAGTAGTTCTGTATCTCTGAAGAAGAGTTAGGGGAGTAGGTCACTACGTTATGCATTGTTAAGGAGAAAAGCACATAGTTACATTATGCACCCTCTATACATCTATGCTATTTCCCCAGAAGGAAATTGTGTCATATAAATACACCTCCAGAGTTCATTTGAGCAAATACTACCATTATCATGGGTGCCTCTTGCCCTATTGAATCCAATTTTTAAATCTCCAGCTGAAGACATTTTAAATGGAACTGCTATACTTCTTGACAAAGGGATTGTTAAATAAACTTTGCATTGTCAAAAATACTACTGAGGTCAGTTACCAGACACTCTTCCATTTTTTTACTGATACAGTACTATCATTTCACTGGTAGAAAACCAAGATTAACAGAAAAAGAAGTTAACATAACACTAGATATCTTTGAACTCTTCTTCATGTCACCACCACTAATCCTAGTCCATTTTAAATATTGCAGGTTTCAAATGAATCAAATTCTAATGCATTAATATCTAAAAAATACATATGTAAATACACATATAATATTCTGATTGCTCTCCAATGTTTTAACTACAAGACTGAAAAACCCTTCTAAAATGTTTGGCTCTAAAGCTACTAATAAAAAGCTGCAGTACATGTGTTTACAGTGAGACAATTTTTTCTGGATTACATATTTCAAATCTTCTATTAAAACCTCACACCACTGCTACTGTATTTAAATGGGTTTAAATATAAATGACAACTATTTTAAGGATGCTTTACACTGCTGAAATTGAGAGAAATTATCTTAATGTAGTAAAAAAGACTAATATGAACAAATATGAAAGGTCCTTCAAGCTGTTCTTTCATCTCTATTTTCTCTCTTTTTCTTAATGGTGTTGCTGTATTGGATATAACAGCACAAAGAACACAGAACAGCCCACTATTCAAAAGACCCTCCTATCAAGTGCAGTTTCTTTTTATTCTTTTCACTAGAGGCGTGGGGGGGGGGGGTTGTTTGGGTTTTTTTGTTTGTTTGTTTGTTTGTTTTTGTTTTTTTTTTTTAGTTGAGGACGATAAAACTAATCTTTAGAGTTCATAAGTAATCTGGTCACAATGTTAAATATCTGCAAATCATTTTATAGCAATGAACTATTCTAGTTGATGTGAAGCAGTCCATCAATGCCCAATAAAGTGGCATTCTCCTCCCTTCTATCCATATCCCTTTCAAAGCCCAATACACAATGAGATTTTTCTGAGACATAACCAGAAAACTGAGCAGGGGGCTATCAGGGAACAGAAGAGTACTGAGAGGTGTGAGAGGAAACAATTTGCTAAAAATAGAGAAACTGTTCTGGTAGCTCTACAAAGCACTATATTATTATTTTTGACATTTTTGATGTTGTAAGGATAGGCGTAGCCTTTAAAAGAACATTAGTGTTTTCATACAGAAAAAGGTTCATGTGTTCAGACTATTGCAAAGTGCATTTGCTTACATTCTTCCTGTGCAGCACAAAGGCAGCATTAATGGAAATGATAAATAGTTTGATGAGCAGGCCAGGTGGCATAGCAATGGCCCACAAGCCTGCTGAACTGGAGACACAGGTTTTAAAACAAACTTAGGGCTCTTGCTTCCTGGACTGGTTGAAGTTGAACATGTCGAGGAGGTAATGTGATTGATCTCTTTGGAGGAAGATGCCAGCTGGAGAGCTCACAAACTGCTCCTTCAGGATTCTCCTTAAAGATGAATTGATGGCAGCTTCTGAAAAGAGTTACTCACACCGCGCTCTTCCCAGCCATTCAGAGGTAAGGCTCTATCACAGTGGCTGCTAAAAGAAGGAATTGAGAGTTTAAAGGGACAGGAAAAAGGTATCTCTGGTGAAAGAAACTGCAGGAAGTACATTCCCAAAATGCAGCTATCTCTATACTGTTGTAAAACAGATTATTTTTTTTTAGGAGCTTATCCACACAAATGGTTATGTTGTGTTTGATTTTTTTTTCTTTTTTGCATTACACTGGGGTCCTGTAAATCCTAATAAAATAAGAGGTCAGCTTTTCATCTGAGGGCTGCAATTCATTTTATATTGTGAATCAGTTATTTTAAAAATATTTTAGACAAGTGTTTCCTCAAAATCACAGTAAGCAAAGACTTGGTTTATCCTTAGCTTTTGTCCTTGTAGTTCTTGAATTATGTTCCTCCCTTCATTGGAGGTTCTGGTACCTCTTCTTCTGATGAGCTACATACAGGTCCTTTTGAAACTGTACCTTGCTGGTTCAGAAACTTTTATTTCTCAGCTCATGGCAGCTCATTACTTTGATTGTGTAGGACCAGCAAATCCATTTTTCTTTAATGTGAGACAACAGGCCACAATGAAACTTAGTTTGGGATTAACAGTGCCTCAAAAACTTACTTAGTGTATAATAATGCATCATAATATCTTTGTTTGACCTAAAACTACCTTGGACCTTAACAATATGCACAGATTATAGAAGAGTAGAAATGGAGTCCCACAGACAAACTGTATACACCAGGAAGAAGCAGTCTACCTTGAGTCTTAGGAATCTCAGTCATCCAAGTGGGCCATAATAGTATTAGGAGAAAATAAAATTACAGACAGACCAAATTTTGGTAACACATGAAAATGACAGCAAGCAATGAATTTGTCTGACTTTACCTGATGTATTCAGGACTATATGTTAAAGAGACTAAATAAGGTAGAGCTTGTTTTTTGTTACTGCAAGGAACTAGTTTTACTGTAAAAATCCTTCGACATATCATGTCTTATAGCTGTGAAAACTCAAACTCCAAATGCAGATGGTTACTGTATGGATAGTGGCAGAATTTACTTATATGTGGATTGCCTGGTTACTTCTCAACTGTGCAATGTTTTGACACTTGAAACTTTTTTTGGCCATTGCCCATACTCCTGCAGAAACCAGGACGTTAGGGTGTTCAGGGGAAGAGAAGATCAGGGACAATCAGGAGCTGGGAAGCAGTTACTGTCCAAAACCAGACCCAGGTGCTGCAGTTTACAGGTCAGACCTTGTTCTTTTATGCTGTATCTTTTCAGTGCAACATTTTTAATTTGGTTATAAATAACAACCCACTGTTCAATGTATAATAAAGAAAAAAAGGGGAGAAAATTAATCTGCTCAAAACGGTTGGAAAACACTGTGGACAAATCAATCCAGAATCAGGGGTTTTAACTTGTAAACACAAGCATCTGATCACTCATTTTGTTAGTGAAGAAGAAGGACAAAGCTACTGAAATATTTTCTTCTTTAGGAAGAAAAGAAATGTCTTGTATTTTCACCACGGATTACATGCAGTCCATTGACATTTGCCCTGGGAGGTGACTGGGGAAGCAACAGGCTCAGGCTCTTTGGTGTAATGGTTTCTGTTCCTTTGTGTGTAATAGCTTTTCCCGTTGTTTTGGGCCATGGCCCCTCAGGGTGTCCGGGCACCCATGGCCACATCTGCCTCCCTGCCAGCCGAGCTGTGCTGTGGGAAGGAGCTCCCTCCCTCGAAGAGGGTTGTATCCCTGTTGAGCAGCGGCTTGTGTCCTGCTTCAGTGCTTTTGAGAAGGGCTGCCTCCCTTTGGTGCTCCAGAGATTTTGTCACTGCTGTTCAGCTTGGCTCAGCACCGGCTGGAACCAGCTGTGCTTTCATCCAGGCATAACAGAAAGGAATAAGTAAAAAGAATATTGTTTTATTGTTTGGTTTTGATTTGTATATGGTGTGTTTGTTTTCTACCTCCCCCACCCCCCCCCGCCCTGCTGATGAATAATGTCATTTTTCTTCAGGAAATTAATTTGACAGGGTTTATTTTCTGATAAAATGAATCTATTCTTTGCATACTGTATAAAACACAAACGCTGCATCCTAAATGGTAGACACAGTATGGAAGAAAACTTCCAGCCTTTGATTTGTACTTGAAAGAGATGACATTTATATTGTGAGCCAGTCCTGGAAAGCAATTTGCTTACTCTTAGTTCCCACTAATGCCTGAATGAAGAAATGCTGTTTCTTGTACTTTATCAGAGAAATAAACAGTTCAGGAGAAAGGTGTGCTCAGCATAGTCTGACTTATTTTGTTCTGCAAGGTGTTTCTCTGCAGCAAGGAGCTGTAGGGTGACTGTGGCAGTGGCACTTGCCACCCGTGACACACATTCAAGGTCACACCCCACACCATGTACTCTCCACCAAGCAGCATGTTCTCACTCCCTTGCAAGTGAGGGAGTTTTGTTTTCTGGAGTCATTCTGTTCAGAGCCTACAATGCTGGAAACTATTGAATGTATGCCAGTAGAGGATTCATTCCTTAGAGCAGGTGGCCAGGTGGGCTACTGAAGTCAGTCATTTAGA
This sequence comes from Grallaria varia, assembly GCA_013396735.1. Lineage (NCBI taxonomy): Eukaryota > Metazoa > Chordata > Aves > Passeriformes > Formicariidae > Grallaria > Grallaria varia. The sequence continues at coordinate 74,268 of VWZG01012356.1, read as the reverse complement.
AGACTGGAAAATGTTTTGTGCTCTATCATCCATCTGTACTTTGTAAATGCTGGTGGCTGGAAACATGATGAAATATATACGTTAAAATCTTAAAACTGGAAGTATGTGTTAACTATTACTAAATTAAATATTCTGCTACACGTGGAAGCTATGAACAACAATACTACGCATTAAAAGTTTGAGGTTGCTTCTTATTTCACAATGATGAGGAAAAACTTAGCTTTGAAACACCTGGAAATTGTTCATGTCTCAGATCTCACTTATCTTAAATATGTTTTGAGGAATCTCATGTGTTACTACTTGTACCCTGAAAGTAATTGAAACCAAAAATACTTCTTCATTTGCTTGCATGGACATCTGTACTGTCCCAGTACTAAAGAGATGTGCATTCACACGTTTTCTTCACCATATTCTCACACTCAGGTTTCTCTGGTAGCTTCGTACCTTTGTACTGCCTTCACAATGTGGTGTTGTGTTTATTGGTCATGGATCTCTCTCAGATACATAGGTGACCTAGTAGGCAGGCATTATACTTATCATAGTATGTACTCATCATTCTCCTTGTCAGTTTTTAATTGTTCTGGTATTACTTCCTGCATCTGTAAATCTTCTATTTCAAATTTTGGTGGGATTTTTTTCTTTTTCTATGGTAGCCCAATAATGATAAGTGTTATGAAGAGTACAACTTTCTTTCTTTTAATTCCTGAGCAGCCCAGTTAGGATTTGAGGACCTCATCTTCTAGGGTAATGGTTTTTTTTGTTTTTGTTTTTGTTTTTTTTTTTTGGGGTCAGCCGTTAGGTAGATATTTAATTCATAAGGGCATTGAAAGACATTTACTTCAAAAGCTCCTGTAGGCCACAAAACACTTTTTGCCATTCTGTAACAAACATTGGGCCTACAGTAAAAGACCTAAACTATATTTTACTTGTGGAAGAAATGGAGATCCCTTTCCCCCTTCTTTCCATCCCACCTTAAGGGTCCCTGACAACTTAACTGTCTCCATGGATGTAATTAAGGTGATTTGTGTAACGCCTGAAAATGTGAATAAAGCATACAGATCAGGGGCTTTGCCCTTTTAAGTAAACAATGCTTTCAAACACCAGTTTACTGTCAAGAAAGGGCAATGAGTCTTCCCTTTAACCCTTCATGCATTAAAAATACTCAGTACTTGTACAGAAAACTTGAACATCATGAATCACTCTGTTTTACACAACTGAATTAATTTCAAAGTCACTTGCACAAACATAAGAAGTTTTGTTCTGGAGTGGTTTAGATTCCAAAACTTGCACAGTAAAGCTGTTTTTGTCTCTTGCTGTTTTTGAAAAGTGATTCAGTATAGAAATAGGAGAACAGAATTATATTAGAGTGTTCTACGGGGCTAAAATGTTTTACAACTTTGTTGTAAACCTGATGGATTATTTGGGAGACTGGATAGTTTGATTACAAACTATTAGTCTGGAATATTGCTTTAACTGAATTAGAATAATTACATACATTCTTTGAAGAGAAATGGCATAGTTGCATGATAAAGCTAGAGGAAGATTTGTCTGTTTTAAGGTAATCCTAACTGAGGCTGCATACTGTCTGTTAATACTGAGGAAAAAAAGACTTGTGATGAAGTGTTGGGAATGCAGATACTTTTTCTTTTTAATAACATTTTTGTGTATCAGTTGCAATACACTGAGAAGGGAGAAAAATTCAGGAAACTTTGAATGATTATAATATGTTCTTCTGCTATCAGTTCAGGTTGTTGTTTTGATAACCTTTTCTCTTGACTCCTGTTTTCTTTAAGGTCTTATTCGATTACAAGAGCTCATCAAGGCTCCATCACGATACAACCTAAGACTAAAAATCCGTCAGTTACCAGCTGACACAAAAGATGCAAAGCCATTGCTAAAGGAGATGAAAAGAGGGAAAGAATTTCATGTAATCTTTGACTGCAGCCATGAAATGGCAGCAGGCATCTTGAAACAGGTAATCCCTATATTGCTTTAGAGAGCCTAATCTTTTTCATCCCTAATAAATAAAAGTATTATCCACACCTAATGGCATTTAACAAGCAGGGGAATTGTATGTCAGTTTTACTGAGGCCTAACTGAAAATCAAGCCAAGGATTTCAGAGATAATTTTATAGGTGACACAAATGGTAGGTTCTTTAATTATGCTTTTATAGAGAAACAGATTAAACATTTCTTGTTCAGGGTGAAAGGTATTTCAGTCTCTCAACTATGAAGAACTGGTACTTTGGAATCTGATGTTTTAGACAGGGTTTTAAATGCTTGCCTAGTGCATCCGTTATTTAACGGATCTTAATTAATTAATTTATTTTTATTTGAAGCCTCTAAATTGTGTATTCTTAATCAGTGATCTCTGAATAGTATGTTACCAACAGACCACATGAATATCACCCACTGAGAGTGCAGCAGCAATTGATATCTTAGAGCCATGTTCTCTTTGAGCTACTAATAAGACTGCAAAACACCCAAATACATTGGAATAGGTGTTTTGAAAGTTTTTTGCAAGTAAGATGAGTAGATGAGATACAGCAGAATTCCAAATACTTAACTGGCTTTATATTGCAGAAGCAGATTCCAGTGATGTTTTCCAAGAGAGGCTGGCAATATAGCAGTATACATAGGATTTGTCTCATAAGAAAGCTAATTGTAACCCTGAAGTATGCATAGAAGACAAGACTTTGTGTATCTTTAGTTTAATGAGCTATCTCCAGAGACTGGGAATTTCTTATTCTCAAAGACCATCTTCCCCACAGGTTTTGTAATTGAACTATGGCTTGCAATAAGGAGGATATAAAGAATACCTAAACTAAAATAATATTCTACATTTCTAATGCACAGCTTTTAGTGACTCTAATTCATGTTTATATTATGTTTGCTAGCACAATTTATAGTTTATATTGAAAACAAAATGTATTTAAGAGTTGGAAATATGTTCCTCATTAAAGCTAATTACGGTATTATTACAGGTACAATTCAAAGTACAAGTAAGCATACATGTATACTACAATTTTTTGGCTTTGTTGTTCATTAAATGAAAAAGTTTTATTAATTCCTAGTAATTTTAAACCTCTGCTGTGGGCTTTTATCCTTGCTAAGCATGGGCCAGCATAGTTACTGTTTAGCCCAAATCATTAAATGTACATTGAATTATTTTAAAACCTACAAAATATGGATGGAAAATGTGTTGATGGCAGTATTAAGCTGCAGTACTAACAGTAAATCCATCACTAGACATTACTTACACTGCACCTAGCAGTTTTTAGGTGAAAGGAAACTTTTATTTCCCAGTATACTACATCGTAAAAAAACATATGACCAGAGGGAAATGGGAACAAAATTACAAGCATTTTATCTTTAATCATGTCTCAGGACTCAAGAGTGAGCGCTCGGCTTCTTTAAATCAGATTGCAAACCGTTTTATCAAACTACTCTGCTCACCCTAAAGATTACAGAAGAAATATACAGGAACAATTCTTTCAGGAGTTTTTAGATCTTTATACAGTTTCTGTAGATTTATACTTTTCCATTCAACTCAAATACTGTAATGCTTTAAATATGTCTAAAATTTGTAATTCTGAAGCTCTTGCTGTCAAAATTGACACAAGAGGTGCTAAGACTGTATTTATTATTTAGTGATAATATTCCAAATATATTATTTATAAGTGATTGTTGAAAAAATATGTATTCATTTCTAAAATATTGATTTTTTT